>JAOTQR010077404.1:0-12191 GCA_025774065.1 Solanum ossicruentum | reverse complement strand
GACTTCAAAATAAATTTTATCGCCAAATTCACTTGATTCCATACTCCCCGCACCTCAAATTGATTAAATTAAAATATGCTTCAATCCCAACAATTTATCCCGATTAATAATTAATCTTAAGAAATTTCGGGGTTTAACAGTCTCGAACTTGTTTCGCCATAGTTGATTTTTATAGCGAAACACATAACACTCGCTCATAATGCATTTTATGAAGAAAATGCATAAATCAACTATTGTTGGGCAAGTCCAAGCATGCACCCTGCTGGATAAGGAATTTTTCCCCAAAAATTTATCTTTTGATTCGGTTGACTTAAAATTCAATCGAGATCACTTTTTCACACAGGATTTTGCCCTGATCAATATTTTAACTTCAGATTTATCAAAACTTCTAGGATAATGCATTATGCAAACAATCTTTTATCTACTGATATTTTGATAATTTCTAGGGTGTAACAGAAATTCATATTCATTCTCAATTAAGAGCCATGAGTAAAAAAAAAATAGGGATGTGACAATATGTTCTTAGATAATGATTTTTTTGTTGTTGAATCAAATGATAATCCAAAAAAAAAATTAAAATATATGATAGCAAACTTAGCAAATCGTTGGTGTCTTCGTGAAACTTTTAACAATTTAGCTGATTGGTTGAAGCAAATATATCAAAAAGCTAAAAGTTAGAAATATTTATGAAAGAAAAACAACTGTTCTACTTTTCTATTAGAAATGTATTTAGAAAATATAATGAAAACCCAGAACGATAATAAAGCAAACAATAAAAAGGAAATTATATTAAAAGATATTTAAAGTAATATTTTAATATGATTTGATTAATTATTTTATGTATGAGAAGGTTAAATTTAAAAATATATACATAAATTTAATGAGAGTGTTATAAACATATTTGAGTGATAGTGAATATCTATTATGTAAATTTCTTTAATAGTTAGGAATCCTAATTAGATACCAAGTCAGTTTTTCTCTATAAACAAAAGGGTGTCTTTCACTGTAATAAACATCTGAATATTCAAGTCTTCTCTCTTATCCCTACTTTATTCTTTGTATTGCTTTATATTGTTTCATAACATGTTATCGACACAAGGCTCTGCTATCTTAAAGTGAGCAGGTTAAGCATAAAGCCTAAGATATTATTTATTATCATTTTTTAATATGACTAATTTTATGAAACTTGAATTTGTTGCCTTTCATAGTTTGGACAGGAACTACCCTTCATGGGTGTTAGATGCTATGGGTCTTGGAGACACCATTAAGAATGAAAATAAAGCATCAACAAAAATATTCTTGTGTCATCATCTTAATGAAATTTCAAAAAAAATAAATATTTCACTGTTAAGGATCTATTTGTTTTGTGGAAAGCCTAAAAGAAAGATATGACCACTTGAAGATGGTCATAAGTTCAAAAGCATGATATGATTGGATGCATTAGTTAAAAGACTATAAGTCTATTCATGAGTATAATTTTACTATGTTCAGAATCACTTCTCAATTGAAACAGTATGAAAAAATGATTAGTACTATTGATATGATGGAAAAGACATACTCCACTTTCCATGCCTCGATGTGCTGCTACAACAATAATATTGATACAAAAGTTTCAAAAAGTATTTTGAACTCATTTCTCATCTTCTCCTGGCCAAACAAAATAATGATTTATTGATGAAAAAATTATGAAAATCGACCTGCTAGATCTACACCACTTTCTAAAGTGAATGAGGTGTATGTCCACCATGTTAGGCATGAAAAAGGTCGCAGTTTTGATCGTGATCGTGATAATGACCAAGAACAAAATTCTTTTCTTAGTGTTAATTACTAACCAAAGAAAAATCACCACCCAAAGGGTGTTATCAATATGCTCGAAAAGGCCACTATACAAGTGAGTGTTGTACTCCCGAACACTTGGTTGAGCCTTATTAAGCCTCAATAAAGAAGAAAGAGAAAATTTCTAAAGTAAATTTTATCTCTAAAATCATGTTTACATCAAACAATTTGATGTAAAAGATTTACTTCGCACATCCTGAAAGAAAGATAAATCACTTTGATTAGTCATGGTTCTATGGCTATGAAAGAGGGAATAGCTTTTAGTTCTATTGCACCAAAAGGGTAAGACATCGAGTTAAAGTCTCGATGCACAATGATAATAAGATACTCCCTCCATCCCAAATTAATTGAATTTTTGAGGTTTTTCTCAATATTCAAAATATTTGAATTTGTTCAAAGTCCACGTTGAATATTTGAAACTTTTTTGTATTTGCCCTTTCATTTATTGAACTTCTATATTTATTAGGAGATAAACTACACTACATAATTATGATTTTAAAAAGGACAATAATGGAAAGTATGGTATAAATTTTATCTTTAAATATTTTTCTTAATATGTATACATTACCTCATAAATTTAAATAAAATGGGATAGAGGGAGTATTGAGTTCGACCCCCATTGATTCATGATCCAAGATATCTTTATATGAGTAAGATGTTGGGCCCAGGACTCGATGAATCATATTAATGATAGTGAATTTTTCATAAACAGACACTTATTGAAATATAATAGGTAAAAATAGCTACATTTTCTAAAATTATATTTCATAACTTTCGTCATATAAATTATTTTGTATAAAACGTGTAGGTACAAGAACATTATACAAGAAAATATGAGTTGTTAATTGTTGATTGCTATAAATCGCTAAGTATTATGAAAGTGGTTCCTTAATTAGTGAAAGTTGAATCTCATCAGACTTCCTTACCTAATATGACTCTTTCTACCAAATAAACTTTATGCTCATCTTGTTTCCACAAAATCGAAAAGCAAAGTGTAATATTTTCTACATAATTGTACGAAATCAAGTGAGAAAAGTATGATTAGGTAGTGAAACATATTTTCATTCTGCCATGAATATTATAAGGATTATTAATTTTATTCAATTCTATAAGCTTAACTATTTTGATTTAGCAAATATTTTGGTAGTCTTAATAGCATGAAATTTTTTTAAAATAAATAGCTGTGTTATATCTACGCTACACAAGGTCGAAATGGTGTTCTCGCTTATACTTATATAATTGTTAGGTTACTTTTTTGTGATCGATTCGAAGCACGAGGATGTGAATTAGGTTAAGACCATTAAACGTTTGTATAAAAAGTTATTTTGTTGGTTATTTGTGTATATAATAAAAAAGGTTTATACGCAGTTATTGTGGCATAAAAATTGTTATTTTTATGATTATAAACATATATATACATGTGTCTTTGTATTGACTGGAATGACTTATATTATTATTGTTTTAATTTTCTATCTGATTAATTTGTATATAGATAAGTATACAAATATATTGATGGTTGTAATTTTAAACGTGAATGTATAATTTTGGTAGTTGTATCTGTATAAATGAAACTTTTTTATTGTTCTTATATACATTTACATTATTATGTATTATATATATAATGTGTCTTCATTATGTCATGTATAATAATTTTTCTATAAAATAACTCAAATATGCTTGAAATGTATATTGTATAACTGCACATGTAATTTATTTATTTGTGTTGTTTTATATTGATATTTATATTATTAAATTTATACAATATATTTTATACAAAAATGTCATCATTGACGGTTATGGTGATGCATTTTGGATGGTGGGATGTTGAAAATAGTTACGTTGACTATATTTTGAAAGGTGTTGTCTTTAAAGAAATGCAACCTATATGGAATTGTATACATTTATTGCGAATCAACTAGTGGTTGATCTTGCTAAGAAAGTTTTGAGAATGGAGTACAAAGTTGAACAAAGTAATATGTCAATAGTGATTCATAATGATATAGGTGTGAGGGTTCACCTAATGTTGAAGAAAGTTGCTAATGATTTTAATATGTATCCTATTTGTGCAAGTACCTTTTAGAAGGATGTAGAGGATACGAATGTTGGTGAAAGGTCAACTGAATGATAGTTGCAATACTTGGGACAAACCCCATGGTTGAATTGAATGATGTTGAGACACGTGAGCTGACAGTCGATGAGCTGGAAGAGCCTCTGCATGATTTAGGTTCTGGAGATTAGACTTGAGTAATATCAGATTTGTTGCATATGTATATAGATGTAGACCAAATATATAGAGACAAGGCTACCATAAAGGTTGTTATGGCTCAATATGCAACTGCACAGAGATTCCAATTCAAGTCTAGGAGATCAAATACAATAAGGATAGACCACCTATATAATAAAATGTGCGTAATATTTTTTTATCTTATTAATTTTTTATATGTGTTTGTACAAAAAAATTAGTATCAGTTGTCATTGAGAAAATATGTGTTTTCATCATGTATAAATAATTTAACTATTTCATGTTGTGTGTATATGATTGCAGTTACACTATTGTGTGCAAATAAGAGGAATGTAAATGGTCACTGAAAACTTTTGCAATTAATAAATCTGGTATGTTTTGGATTAAAACCTTCAACATGGATCATACAAGTCCATTAAAGGATAGAGTCTACTCACAAAGGCAGGCAGCAAGTAATCTGTTTTGGCGGACTTGTGAAGCCGAGATTGGAAAATCACAAACCAAAGTACAAATCTTCAAATATAAAAAATGATGTCAAAATGGATCTCGGAGTCAATGTTACATACATGTTAGCATGGAGGGAAAAAGAAAAGGCTTTGAATTCTTTACAAGGGGCACCCTCTGAATTATATAATAAATTGTTAACCTATTTATACATGCTGGAGAATATTGTCATACCCCGTGAGGGTACCTTAGATGTGGTCAGCACTCAGAGACTATTGCTAGTCCCCAAGCAAACCACTTGGCCTCATTACATTTATTCCATTAAATTACTCTATAAAGGCAGCGGAAGACTAAGATAAAGATGGGCAAATCTAATGTCTTAAGAGTATACTAAATAGATAAAAAGCCATGTAGAAAGAAATTAACTCATCAAGTCTCAGCACAAATACTCAACTCTAGTCTATGAAGCCTCTATTACTCAACTCATCAAGTTTGGTGCCAATGACAAAATGAAATAAAGCTAACTCAAAGTCTAACTCCAATAAGCAAGATGAAAGTAAATGCAATGACCCTCCGAAGTGAAGGAGGCTTATCAGCTCAGCTGAAATGCTCAGATCCTAAATGGTGCACCTGTTGATAAATCTTCAGTACCTGCCTCTACATTATAAAATGATGCAATCCAAAATGGAACATCAGTACTTAGAATGTATTGGTATTTAAAATAGCTAAATGAAATAGAAATAGGTAGAATTATATAGAAAAACATCAACTCAATATGATACTTAATCAAAATGCCAAATATCTATCTCAAGCAAGAATAAAGTGTAGACAAGAGACCCATCAACCACATCAAAGCTCATCAATCAACTCAGACTCAACTCAATTCATCTCAACTCGACTCAGAGTACTCAATGTGGGAACTTTATTTCTTGATGTCTTCCCAAATGACCATCCCAGTGTCCCTCCCGAAAGGGAGATAGACTTTGGGATAGATCTTCTTCCCAATACTCAATGTATCTCCATTCACCCTTACCTATGGCCCCGGTGGAGTTGAAGAAGTTAAAAAGAGCAATTGAAAGATTTGTTGGAAAAGGGATTTATTAGACCTGGTCAATCACTCGAGGTGCTCCAGTGTTGTTTGTGAAAAAGAAGGATGGGTCACTTAGAATGTGCATTGATTACCTACAACTTAATAGGGTCACTATAAAGAATAGATATCCTCTTCCAAGAATTGATGATTTGTTTGACCAATTTCAAGGGGCTAGCTTCTTCTCTAAGATTGACCTTTGGTCCGAGTATCATCAAGTGATGGTCAGGGAGTGTGATATTTCCAAGATGGCCTTCCGGACTAGATACGAGCATTATGAATTTGTGGTGATGTCCTTTGGATTGACTAATGCATCGGCCATCTTCATGGACCTAATGAATAGGGTCTTCAAACCTACCTTGATCTATTCCTTTTTTGAGTTCTTCATTGATGATATATTAATCTATTCACATAGTAGGGAGGAGCATATAAGCCATTTGACAGTTGTGTTGCAAAGATTGAGGGAGGAGAGATTATATGCTAAATATGACAAGTGAAAATTTTGGTTGAAGGAGGTTGCATTCTTGGGTCATGTGGTGTCGGGGGATGGCATTAAAGTTGATCTTAAGAAGACCAATGTGATCAGGAATTAGCCTAGACCATTGACCTTGTTGGATATTAGGAGTTTCCTGGGCCTTGCGGGTCACTATAGAAGGTTTGTGAATGGTTTCTCCTCCATTGCTCCCCCTATGATAAAATTGACTGAAAAGAGGGTTAAGTTTGAGTTGACCGATGAATGTGAGAAAAGCTTCTAAACATTGAAAGATAGACTTGTGTCCGCTCCTATATTGTCACTACCGGATGGGCTTGAGGGTTTTGTTGTGTATTGTGATGCATATAGAGTTGGTTTGGGTTGTGTGCTAATGCAAAAAGATAAGGTCATAGCCTATGCTTCTAGGCAACTCAAAGTGCATGAAAGGCTAACCATTATCTTAAATTAGCCGCCGTGGTGTTTGTATTGAAGATTTGGCATCATTATTTATATGGGGTGCATGTTGATGTCTTCACTGATCATAAGATCCTTCAATATGTCTTCACACAAAAAGATCTCAACTTGAGAGAAAAAAGGTGACTAGAACTTCTTAAAGATTATGACATGAGTGTGCATTATCATCTGGGTAAGGCAAATGTTGTGGCGGATGCTTTGAGCCGGGTGTCTATGGGTAGCCTAGCTCATGTGGATGGTGGTGATAGGGAAATAGCTAGGGAGGTGCATAGATTGGCTAGATTGGGGGTTAGGTTGGAAGATATGGATAATGGTGTAGTTGTTGTTGATGGTTCTAAATCTTCCTTGGTTGATGAGGTGATAGCAAAACAAGATCTAGACTCCTCCTTGCTTGAATTGAAGGTCTTGGTGAAAGAGGGCAAAATAGAGGTTTTCTCCCAAGGGGGAGATGGGGCCCTTCGATATCAAGGTAGGTTGTGAGTGTCATGTGTTGATGGTTTGAGGAAGTGAATTCTTGATGAGACCCATAATTCTTCTTATTCTATCCACCTCGGCTCCACCAAAATATATAGAGACTTGATAAAGTTGTATTAGTGGGGAGGCATGAAGAGGGACATTGCTAAATTTGTTTCCGGTTGTCATAGTTATCAACCATAAAGAGGGACATTGCTAAATTTGTTTCCAGTTGCCATAGTTATCAACAAGTCAAAGCTAAACATCAAAGGTTGGATGGCCTAACCCAGGACATAGAGATCTCTACTTGGAAGTGGGAGGTAATTAATATGGATTTTATGGTTAGGTTGCCTAAGACTAGGAATGGTTTTAATTCTATATGGGTAGTGGTTGATAGGATGATGAAATCGGTTCACTTTCTACTAGTTAAGACTACATATGGGACCGAAGAGTGTGCAAGTTTGTACATCCATGAGTGTGAGGTTACATAGGGTTCCTTTATTCATTATATTGGATCATGGTGCACAATTTACTTCACACTTTTGGAGGTCTTTTCAAAGGGGTCTTGGTACCAAAGTTCACCTTAGTATGACCTTCCACCCTCAAACGGATGGCCAAGCTGAAAGGACAATTCAAACACTTGAAGATATGCTTAGGGCTTGTGTCTTGGAGCTTAAAAGTTTTTGGGATGACCATCCTTCATTGATTGAGTTTTCCTACAACAATAGCTATCACTCTAGCATCGGTATGGCTCCTTTTGAGGCTCTTTATGGGAGACATTGTAGATCACCAATGAGTTAGTTTGAGGTTGGAGAGGAGGCTTTATTGGGGTCGGATCTGATTATGAATACTCTTGAGAAGGTTAGGATAATTAGCGAAAGGTTCAGGATATCCCAAAGTCGTCAAACATTCTATGCCGATGTGACAAGAAAAGACCTTGAATTCAAAGTGGGTGATTGGGTCTATTTGAAGGTTTCTCCAATGAAAAGTATGGTCCGTTTTGATAAAAAGGGAAAATTGAGTCCAAGATATGTTGGTCCTTATGAGGTGATAGAGAGGATTGGCAAGGTAGCTTATGAGTTGAAGTTGCCTAGTGAAATAAACTTGGTTCACCCGGTGTTTCATGTCTCTATGTTGAGAAAATGTGCTAGTGATCTTAATGCTATTGTACCTCTTGATGCTGTGGGAGTTTTTGAGAATAACTTGGATCTTGGATAGGAGGTAAAGAGATTGAGGAACAAAGAGGTGGCATCCTTTAAGGTTCTTTGGAGGAACCAACAAGTCAAAAGTGCTACTTGGGAGGACGAGGCGGATATAAAAAAGCGGTACCCATATATTTTCCACTCCACTCAAGTCTAAGGTACTAATTCTAAGTCTTATATGTGATTTCAAGTCTTACATTTCAGTCCCTATGTCATTCATATGCATTCATGTTTAAGTTGTTTAACTTATGATGATTTTACACTTATGTTGAGATTTTGAAAATGGTGTTTTACATGTTATGTTGCATTCTTGTTGGGGCTGATTTATGCATGATCACTCTTGTCTTGTACGTCTCTTTTAAATTCAGGGACTAATGTTCCCAAGGGGAATATATTGAAACGAACCCAATAAGTGCCCAAAAATGTATCTTGGAATGCCTAGAATTTTAATTTTCATATATCTCAAAATCCATTCATTATTTCAAAAATTCGACTTCATATTCGTGATCAGGAGGTCAAAATTAGGTGACAAAGGGTCTAACCCCGATTTAAAAGTGAAAGATTAGCAATCATAAGTTTTTAAGTGACGAATTCCAATGAGGTTTACGGGTTCCTCTGCGACGCCCCAAGGGCACGCTTTAGTGTAATTCTTTTTCCGCGTCCTCTCTGCGATGCGGAGAGGTGTATTTTGCATGGCAGTTTTTCCTGTACAGTCCAAAATATTCTAAGTATTGGGCCCAAGTTTCCCAAATATGTTTTTATCTATACTTAGCCAAATTCACCCTTATATCATCAAAAACATTTTCCAATACTCCCCAAAACACTTAGCCACTTTCACTCCAAAATTCAAGACTCAAAATCCTAATCCAAAATTAAGGATTCTCTTCAAGCTTCAGGCCTCCATCTTTAATCTTCACCAAGAACTTCTCCAAAGCTAAGGTATGTGGTGTTGAACCATTGGGTCCATCTACCCATGGTGCTAAGCCTCCTTTTTACTAGTATTTCATGATTTAAAGTTGGTTTTACATGTGGGTCTTGTATAATAAGAAATTTACTGTACACTGATTTTAGTTCATGAAAGTATGGTTGTTTTAGCATGTTTTGAGCACTACATATTGGATTTGATGAGGGGTTTTGATGTGAATGTCATGGGGGTGTTGCAAGGTGTTGATTGATTGTTTTACTAAAGATTTTCCTACATGATTTCATCTCTAAATTGCATTGTCTTTTACCCTCATTACACACCCTCCAAGTGTTTGATAAAATGTTCGGTTATGGTTTCTTGAGGAATTGAAGGTCTAAAGCATGAGATATGATATGAGTGATGTTATGATGATGAAATGAGCTTATGTACATGATATATATGTTCTATATAATGTGTTGAATTAGACCATGCCCGGTTCGGGGGGTATAGGAGCCCGGACAACCATGTGAGGGGTATGTACCTTGCCACTAGGGTGTCTAGGTGTGAATGGCGTCAACCATGTGAGGGACATGTACCTTGCCACCAGGGTGTCTAGGTGTGAATGGCATCTCCCAACCATAGCTGGGATTCTAGCTTGGTCTCTTCTACACATATAATATTTTATATGAGCATGAGTTATTGAAAGTATGTTTTACTTATGCATTGATTATACATGTCATATTGCTATACTATGTCTATTGTCTAATGTATGCATTTTCAGTATGATGTCTATCTATTGTTGCATTGCACCCCGCATACTTAGTACATTCAAATGTACCAATGCATACTCTTGCCTACATGATATCACCATGTAGGGATCGGTGCTAAAGTTGATCATCCACCTCCTCCACGTGGCTAGTCGGTGTTATGCCAAGCTTGTTGGTGAGTCCTCCATTTCGGGGACCTTAGTCTATGATTGCTATTATCTATGTATTAAAACACTTTCTTGTATTCTATTTTGACTATGAGGGTGAGCCCGGTTACTTTGTCTTGGCCCCCACTCTATCTATGTATTTAAAGGTGCTTGTTGGACAAGTTATGTGTCTATGTTATGAGCTATGACTCCTTGGCCCTTATTGATGTTGTTTTGCAAGCTATCCCTTAGCTCCTTTTTCTCCTTAATCTTATTTTATGTCTTTTACATGCTTTTGCGACCAATAAAGGGTAATGATAAGTTGAGAGGCTTGACTGGGCTTCCTTCAGGATCCTCATTCGCCGTGTCACATCCAGACCCTAGGCTTGGATCGTGACACTTAGAGAAGCATTTTAAACAAAATCAAAAGAGGGTGAGATGATCAACTCACAAATAGACAAAATCAAGGTCACAAATGAATAAGAAACGGTGAATGAAAGAAATTAAACCGACTACGAAATCACAATGCTCCACAACAATTTTTAATGAATCTCACATCGACCCCAATGGCCTTCATCAGTACTGTTGTTGCCCAAGCTTATTGATCGGAATAGTGGTTCTCCGACGGTGACTAGAATGGAATTGCGTGGAGATTTTCTGTCGAGTTTGGGGTCGTTTGGGTTGGTATTTCTTTATTTTGTGGAAAAGGGGAAAAAGTGGTCACCGGTTTAGGGTGTTGAAATGGGTGGGGTTGGGGCTGATTTTGGGGCTATGAGGGTGACATTTTTAGCGATTTTGGGGTCATTTTGTTGCTGATTCTACTGGAAAAAATATAGACAGAGGTTGGAGTAAAAGGGATCGTTGGTCACTGTTAGGAGGAGGAAGATAGAGGATAAGGGAGAGAGAGTGGCGTCACACTGATGGCTGTTGGAATCGAACGGAGAAGAGGAAGAGCGGGGCGTTTGGTGGAGATGGCGGAAGTGGTCTGGTGGGAGAAAATGGAGTTGAGGGAGATAGGAGAAGGCATGGAGATGAAAAAACTCAAGGGTTTATGGGGTTTTGGGATAAAAAAGGAAATATGACCAAAATAATTCAGATTGTTAGATTAAATAAAATCTATGGCCACGATTGGTTCTCCAGGCAAATGGATCGGATCCGGATCAAGGATGGAGTATCTGGATTTGATTTAAAATGAAATTGAATTGGAGTTTAAAATTGAGTCATAAATTGACTTAATTTAGGCTAGGATTGGAAGAAATTGTAAGGGATTTGACTAAATTTAAAATAAATTGTAAGGAGTTGATTAAATTTGTAATGAATTGGATTGAAAGGGCCACGATGTCACGACCCGAAATTCAAGCGTGATGGCACTCGTCTTATCCCACCAAGACAAGTCAGCCTACAACCCAACTATAACATTAAAAATGCGAAATAATAATAAAAATGAAAGTTCAATTACAGACAATAAGTCAACTTAATAAAAATCCCCCAGAACCTGGTTGTCACGTGCACAAGCTTCTAATGTATTACAATGGATTCGAAAGAAATCACAAGTATCAAATGATATTGTCTCTAGAATAGAACAAAATCATAAGTAGGAGTATGAAGTCAGTTGGGACGGCAAACAGCTACCTCTCACAATCTCCACAGGAAGCCTTGGGCAAGGAAAAGTGGAGAGTATCACGATAATCCGGGATCGCAACCTACAAAACTGTTGTAGCAAGGGGGGTGAGTACCAAACACACGGTACTCAGCAAGTGAACTAATAAACACAAAATTAAGTAATATAGAATACCGGTACCCCCAAAACTCCAACCAAACCCCCCACAACTACAACCTAGGTCATAACCTTCACAATTACACTAGCCGAAAATGTTATGATCAAAGCCTATGACAGTATAAACCTCATTTATTCTACTTTCAAGTCATAGGGAAAAATTCTATAATTTATCAAGTTCTCGATAATTCATCAAGTGTCATCAAATCAATACCAGAACTAATCATGTAAAGACATAAACAAGTCGATGATATAATGTATAACCAATCTCAATAGCACTCCATATAATCATAACAAGATAGAGCATTACGGGATGAAAGTGAATGTCATGAGATGTAATGCAATGCAATGCAATGTCACATAGAATGATGCATGTCTGTCCTAGTG
>JAOTQR010077403.1:0-12191 GCA_025774065.1 Solanum ossicruentum | reverse complement strand
AAACTCATTTCATCATCATATGCATACACCCCTTTCATAAACATTCTATGATTATTTCATCTTCATTCTATCATCATTTCATCATCATAAAGTCATTCAATTCCTAACACATGCATTGGACCTTCAATTCTGCAAGATACCATAATCGGACATTTTATCAAACACTTGCCGAGTGTGTAATGCCATTCATGAGTGAAATCATGCTAGAATATTCAACATAAAACCTTCAATAAATACTTGATAACACCCTCAAGCAATATACATCAAAATCCTTCATCAAATCTTACAATAGACCTTAGTTTCATAGCTCAAAACATAACAAAGCAGTCACAATTTCATAAACCCCAACATAGTGTGCAGTGATTTTCATAACAAATATGACCATGAGTAAATCACTTTTAAATCATGCAAGTTTAAGTGAAAGGAAGCTTGGGTATCATGGGTGAAAGGAAACCATGAAAGAAACCCACATACTTTAGCTTTAAAGATTAACTTGATGAAGATTGGAGATGAAGACTTGAAGCTTGAGTGCAATCCTTAAGTTCCGAAAAGGATTTTGAGACTTGAATTTAAGAGGTGAAATATTGGCCAAGTGTTTGAGTGAGTATTGGGGAATTTTTAGAATGATATAAGGGTGCAAAATGGCTAAGTATAGGTATATTCATGTTTGGGGACACATGGGCCCAAGACTTAAAAGCCTTGGACTGCAAGAAAAATAACTGGGCAGAATTTAAATAGATCCTTGTCTGGTCCATGACGCAGACCTGTCGCAAAGGCTGAATTTACACACGTCAGCGATGGAGGTGCGATGCAGTACTATCGCAGACAGACACTACATAAGCAAAATTACAAAATTTGAAATTCCTAATCATTTTCTCTTAAATTGTGGTTAGACCTATCTTCCATTCAAAATGACCCCCTTATAATAAATATGAAGTCAGATTTTTGATATCGTACACGGATTTTGAGATTTACGGAAATTACGATTCTGGACACTTTTGAGGCACATTTACGGGTACTTTTTGGTGTCGTTTCATGTGTAGATGCAAGTCCTATGAAGTGAAATAAAATAATAGAGCACTTACATAATTAAATTAAGAACAAGAAAATCCAAACTTCAATAAGAATCAAAAGATTAAAGCTCAAATCAAAGGACAAGTGTTTCTCAAGACTCTCCAATTTGTTCTACTCAATCTCACTATTTATCTCTCTAGTAATTGACTCCATCCTAAAATTTTGTAAATAACTTCATAAAAATAACCTAAATATCTATTTATAATACTTAAAATACAAATCATAAACAAAATAGGATAGCTGGGTCGACACGCCTCACGAACAACTTTACAGGCGTAATGCATTCCACGACCTGTAATTAGGGTCTTGTAAAGTGCTATTGCAAAACTAGACATGAGAACTACAATACCGCTCTACAGCTCGTAGAATGATTTACGGCCCGTAAGGGGGTTTCATCTAATGAATCTTCAGAAGATCCCAATATGCTGATCCTCGAGGCACGAAACATGTTCCATGACTCATAAAACAACTCGCGACCCATCTACATATTCATGGAACAAACTTTAGAAACTTAGCCTCTCACTGGAATTGTCCACGAAACGCACTCTATGGCCTGCAAAATGAACTACAACCTGTAAAGGGTCTTGTATTGCATCAAAATCAGCAACTTCTGGATTTTCTTCCCAAAATTAAGGCCAACTCTAGAATTCTGCTAATAAAACATATAAAACCAACTAATATCGAATTGAGAACGCATAAATTCCAACTTTTAAGCATAAATAATGTTATATTTTGATAGCACATCAACACTCTCAACTTAAAATTGTTGCTCGTCCTCAAGTGCCAACTCAATCTATATAAGTTGTATAGTAACACAGAGACCACAACACATCCAACTTAAACTCAAATAATTGCACCACTTTTTCAAAACAGAATCAGATAGCCATCTAGCAAACTAATACAGACTCATACATGTTTCAACATAACTATGACAAGTGACGTACTACCAATAGTCCATAATCACCAAATAAGTCTAATGCTAACAATGCTATGCAAGTTCCCTCACAAAAAGAAGTCACATATCTCACCCTCAATGATATTTTCATGTATAACCTTGGGACTGTGCAAAATCACTCAGTATCACAAAAGTTATTCAAGCATCATGCTTAATAACATAGGCTTGCCCCTATACTCACGACTAAGACCTTCGACCACCTAAACTAGGATTACTTTAGGACCTTGTAGGCTTGTAACATAGGCTCAGGGGCTTTGATGTAACATTTTGGGAACATAGTGAGTAATGGCCCTCCTTGACACTACTTTTTATACTTTTTCCCTACCAACACTATTAGTTTTTTCTCATACTCCCTTTCTCCTACTTCAAGCTTTTCTGGATGCTTTCTTTTCATTTTTTAGTTTTTTGCCTTGTTTGTACACTTCATTTTTCTCTTTAACTCACAACTAAGAAATCAATTATTTTTCTTGCACCCACACATGATTTTTCTCCTTTTTTGTATCACTACCTTTCCTCCTTACTTTTGTTTTTCACCCTTACACCAACCACCCTCAACTTAGGCTTTTGGCTTAAGTTGAGGTGCACATTATCCATCCTCAGAACTAGGGCCACTTTTTGGTAACCACCCTCAACTTAGGCTTTTTGCCTCAGTGAAGGTGCACAAAGTTCAAAGGACCGAGGTCTTCAAGATTTTACAACTAACAAGGCTAGGTTAATTAGGTGGTTACAAAAAATTGGTACATGTCAGGCTCAAATATTAGGATCAAGGGATATTCTACAAATTTTGAGTTATTTAGGCTAAGTGGACTTTTAAGAACAATGGCCTAAGATCCTTTCCTAATCCAACTAATCTATAGTCTAATTTAGAGTAACAGGGTAAGTTCTGAATTAGCACACAACACATGAATACAACAAATTAAGCTCACACTCACATTGCACTAACTACATTGTCAACAAAAGACTCTTAGATAATGTTTTTTATCTCAAATTAATCTCACTTATCAGGACAAGCATCATTAACACACCTAACATCATCTAGAATAACTAACAAAAATTTTTGTGGGTATCATTTTTCACACAAAACATAAAGACATAGTATATGCCACAAATATTAGTACAATATGCTACACCTACTACCTAAACATGTCAGTTCAACAAAAAGTAAATATCCATGGGGAAAAAGATCATAGGCAAGAAAACCTCGAGATTAAAAATTGGGGTAGTTATAGACCCAAGCTACTCAGAATTCACTGAGGCCCATAATCACCCACCATCCCATCAAACAAGAGGTACATTGTCCTAAATATACACAATCAAAGCAAAACAAAGTATAAGGGGTTAAAAATCATACCTAGGTGCCTAAGTGCCAACCTGTGGCAGGATTTGACAACCCTCGACCTGCGTGGTGGCCTCCTCAATAGAAACACTCTATCTGGAGGGCCAGTACCCCTCACCCTCTCAAGATCTCGAGCCTATCATCTCTCGTTCTCCTCTCTCAACTCCCTCAAGACAAGCTCGAGCTCCAACTGCTCAGTCAGCCCCCCACGTGAGCGTATGACATTCTCAATCATCATATGTGTTAGGTCTCTTCACATAGGAAGGCTGGATATACTTATCAGGAACAAAAAGATCTACAACCGGCACCTAGAGTGTGGTCTCTGGTTGTTTCACTGGTGCTACCATTGCTACTGTCATATCGGCATGGAGCTGTTGGATCTCTATCTGGATGGTCGTCAAGCTTGCTAGCCTAGCCATACTCAAGCTCTGTTATACCCTCACCTCAAAGGCATCTAGGTGGGCATCCACGATGGAAAGACTGTCCTGAATAGTAGAGACCATGTATGCTTGCATATGACCCTCCAAATCTGAAATTACCTAGTGGACCCATGGCCTAATCTGCTGAACTAGCTGATTCAGCTATGACTCAGCATGTTATAACCTTTGTGCCATGGCCTATATATATACGGCAAACATAAAACTATGCCTTCGGGAGCAACCTGCAATGACGTGCCTGTGGTGCAGGCACAGAAGTAGTGGGCCCTATCTTCTCATCTTTCTAGGACTGTGGGGGCTTAACTTCAGTAGAAATTATGGTGGTGGTGATGTGTGGAACCTTAGGCAGTGGCATTAGGGAAAATATGTCTGGCATAAGAGCAGGCTAGTGCTATGCTCGCCAGAGTGCCACCGGTTTTCTCCTCAGCCTTGATTAGGCTAGCATCCAAGGTGTGCAAGGAATCGATCAGCTAGTCCAGATGGTGTAGACTCTCCAACCTCAACTTTAGATAGAGCTTCTATATCAATCATGGAAAAGGAATAGAGATGGACCTCTTCAGAGCGGCCTCGTGAACCTTCTCGGCAATAAGGAGGGTCCAATCAACCTCATAACTAGCCAAGATGCTAGAAACTAGTATTGCATGCTTCAGTATCAAGGTATTATCAGCAAATGTCGGTCAGATATATGATCTAACAATCGCCCATCAAAACTTGGTAGGGAAACTGCATGAAGCCTTAACGATAGGCTCCCAGAGGGTTTCAACCCATGAAGGTTTGGACCCTACTCAGTGATATAACCAAGCACTCATCTTATCAAGTTTGTTCATTACTCTAGGTCTCTTATCACTAACAGGTTCCTCATCTGCTTCACTCTGTAGCCAAATCTATTGTGGATGCGAGGGTAGCGAACTTTGGCACAAATAGTAAGTGACAGATGGTGGTCTTTGAGATATCCACCCGCCAGCTCTTCACTCAAGTCTCAGTCAGTTTGGGAAAAGTGAAGGGATTCTTCCATGTAGGAAGAGTACGGTGAATGATGGCTACATAAGACACATAGAACTCCCTCACCATAGTCAAGAAGTATCACTCGAGTGATTGGGTCAGCCACGAGAGCCCGTGTTTGATCATCGTGTCCTAGAATCCAGGGACACTATCTACTTTATCAGGGACAACTTGGGGCTTCTCATAAATGGAGCAGGCTAGCTTACCCCGCTCTACAGTCTATAGGTCCTCAGCATAAACATCCTGCATGCCCTCGATGCACCACCTACTAGTAAGGCATCTGGTAGAGATAGCATTAATCGAGGTACTTTAGAAGACTTTTTCTCCGACCTATTACCGAAGCTTAACTCTGAGTTAACTCCGCTTTAGATGGAAACATCTATACAGAGCTGCTCTTTTCATTATCTCCCTTATCAAACTAGGGAGTATGAATGACAAGAGCCTGAGTATGCCCAGCTATGGTAGCAGCCCTAGTTTATGGTCTATTAGCCTCCGGGTCAGGCCAGATGGTGAGATCCTCTGGTGACTCACTCAGTGTGGTGGTCTGCTCATCCTCTAAGGGCTCAACTCTAAGCCTCCTCTGTAAGGCCCGAATCTCATTATATTTTGCTTTTGGGGCTATATTACCTGAAATAGAAACATTTGCGTACCTTGGTTAGCCTTACATATCAAAAATTGAAATGAAAAACAACTCGAACTTAGTTGAAGAGGGGTCTATAAAATCACTCTATTGGTCGTAAGGCAAACTACGAGCCGTAGAAGGCTCTAGTAAAATGGTGGTCATAGAACCTTTGTTTAGTGGAACTGTCTAAGAGACCAGGTATGACTCATAGAATGTTCTACGAGTGGTAGACTATGTCATAGAGAGTTCCAGTGTCTGATTTATATTTCAAGTTGGGATTTATGAGACCTTTCTACTAGGTATAAAGTATTCTATGACTCATAGAAGATCTCGTCTAATGGCCACTCAAAAACTTTAGGATTTTGGAATCTTATACGAGGGGCAATTATGACTTATGAAATGTTCCATAGGTCATGAAAGGCACTCATAAACCAGAAGATTCAGTCACCTGAGTTTCTAAGTCAATCAATATGGACCCCATATGACTTTTTCAATCCTATACTAATAGAATTGAAGTAACATGCACGTACCTACTTGATTTTTCGCACAAAAATCAATACCCCAACATGATAGTCAGCACATATTCCCCATTGAAATTAATTGAGCATGCTTCCCTATCCCTTCTGACCATGTATGAACAATTTCACAACAAAATTATTCATCTACATCATTACCGACCAAACTACAGATACAATCAATTTATCACAAATGGTCGTTGATTCAATAGGTGTCAAGGAATATTATTCAATTATACAAAAAAGCACCCACACAAAATTTTAGCTTTAGACATATATTTCAAGAACAAGAAACCATAACTTTAATTAACAAAATGTCAATTGCACATATGGGTATGTGTCTAATACAACCATTCCTGATATAATTTCCAACTTAATCATACAAATATAGGAAAATCAATTGCATTTTGTTAACCAAAATCTTACCAATTTCTGGGATTAGATTGTAGAAGATGAAGGAAGGGAAGAGAAACAAAAACCCCAGGTCATCAAAAAACACTATCGGAGAATGGAGGTGGTGACAGTCATCGATGGTCAGAAAAATTGGAGGTGGGGGTTCGCCGGGTGTTTTTCTATATTAGGGCTGAAATGGGGTCAAAATAATGTGACCCCAATATTTATACTCTGACCAGGGTATTTAAAATCTGATGGACCTAGACTCCAGAAAATCTCGATTACAGGGCATAGAGTATTTTATGGCTTATGAATTGTGGTTTTGTAGAACATATAAATCCTAGTTTATAGGACTAGGTTTCACAGATTAGTTTACAGGTCGTAAAATGAATTGAGTCATAGAGTTGGTCGTAACAACCTCAAGACTTGCTTAAAATTTCAAAACACTTAAATAGGGCCAACGAGCCCCATTCACGACCCGTAGTTTGATAGAAGGATCTTAAAGTTCGCTTGTGGACTAGATTACACCACTTTTTTCTTACTGGTATTGTCTATTAGATGATGTAGGTCATAAAGTAGTTTACGACCCATAGAACCAGTCGTAGAGGCACTTACTGATGCCCATTTCAGCCAAGACTGGAGAACTTAGCTATGTACCTACATATTCTTCAGAGAACACATTGTTACCCTATATTGAACCAGCCCAATATCCATTATTACAATCAAAATACAAGAAAATAAACTGTGTACAAGCCCAAAAACTAAAATCAAAGCTAAGACTGCTACTATTACATCACAAATCTTGGGTTGCCTCCTAAGTAGCGCCTGATTTATTATCGCAACATGATTTGGACAACTTGGTTACTCAGATTTCACCAAATGCTTAGACTTCATTCTTTAAATCAATTATTCTCTTCATAGACCGAGAGATATTGAAGATGACCTCTTAATCGTGCAATCTGAACCTGAGTTGACTTGCTTCCACATCCATTAGTACTTGCCCAGTGGACAGGAATGGTCTTTCCAAGATGATTAGGACGTCGAAGTCGACTTTGTAATCTAGGATTATAAAGTCTGCGGGGAATATAAACTTTTCAACTTTCACAAGCACATCATATAGTATCACTGCAGGCTTCTTTACTGTGCGGTTAGCCATCAGCAATCATATGCTCGTCGGAGTAGGGGCCTTCTGTCCTAGCTTCGTGAAGACAACAAAAGGCATCAGAATAATGTCGTCAACCTAGATTACATAATGCCCTACAAACTCCACATCTCGAATGGTGCAGGGTCTGATGAAAGCACCATGATCTTCTCACTTTTAGAGTACTAAGCACCTCGTAGAATTTGCACTATAATGTTGAAGCTCTTGGGAGAGATCCTAACTCACAGTGCACTTCTTTGTAACTAGGAACTTCATATACTTGGCATATCCCGGCATCTTCTCCAATGCCTCAATGAGAGAGATGTTGATGGAGAGTTATTTCAGCATGAGAAGGAAATGCTTAAGCTTGCCTTCCTCCTCCCTCTTTTTGATTCTTTGAGGGAAAGTTGGAGGAAGCCTAGGAATGGACTTCAACTTTTATGGTGCATCAGCGGCTTCACTCGTCCTATTCTTTCCCTGATCATCTCCTATTTCAGCATCCTTGGTCGCAACCATCTCCTCTTGAACATCATCCTCACCAACTACCATAGGAGGATCAATGGTGCTTTTGTCACCACAAGTAGTAACCGCTATGCACTGGCCTTAGTTTTTAGGATTCTAAACTGTGTTGCTAGGAAGTGTACACCTGGACTATGATTAAGTTGAGTCAACACTTGATCGAACTATGGTCAAACTCTTTGATCGCAAAAGAATGAGACTCAATTTTCAAATTGATACTGGAGATGCCAGATTTCATCCCTCTTAGAATCTCATCCTGTGTCTCAGCTTTCTTCAACATATGATCAAACATGTACTCAATTCATGAGCTACTCGCACCTGTGTCGCAGTTGTATTGTGGTACGTATGGACCATTTTTATAACCATCTTTGTGACCTATATCTGCTTCTCTATCTTTCTCCTGATTCTAGTCATAACATCCTCCATGGTTGTCCCTGAAAGCTCCATCTCTGTTAAAGTTCCAACCTTAGTTTGCTTGACCTTCATACCAATAGTCCTGGTTAGACACTTAGGTGTTGGTCCAGAAACCTCCCGTCTGATCAACAACAAAACAAGTGCCCTCCTTACAATAGGGTTCATCATATATGGGTGCACGTGGAGGCTGATGAATAACTACATTTACTCACTCCTGATTCTGCTTCATCATCAACTCTGCTTGTGCAGATTTGGGTAAGCTCTTGCATAATCTCTTCATTTATCTTAGCTTGCTCCGAGCCAAATTGACAGTGCACTAACCTTTAGTAGATGCTCTGTCCCTCTGCCCCCATACATGATTAGTCTTGACGACTCTCTCAATCCTTTCTGAGATCCTTGCAAATAGTTGATATAAGAAGATGCCCCCCATAATAGTGTCAGCATAACCCTAACTATTTTCATCAAGGGCATGGAAAAAGATCTCCACTAAGGAATCGTCAATAATCTTATGGTCCTGGACTCTCCTAAAAGATTTGGTGAACCTCTCCCATATAGTACTGATTAAATCACCAAGAAGTTGCTCAAAGTTATTGATCTAATATTTCCACTTGAGATTCTTCGTCCTTAGGAAGTACCTCTCAAAAAAGGCCATCTATAATTTAGCCCAATTGGTGATCAAACTCTATGGAGCTCAGATAGCCATAGTGTTGCATTGCCTGTATGAGACAATGGAAGACACAAAGTCTCGCAACATCCGTAGACAGATTTTGTTTTCCCATTCCACTATTGTAAATAAATGCAACGTTGTGTAGATGGTTATGATGATCCTTCGATAGTAAGCCCATAGACAACCCTTAGTTTTGTAGCATCTGAAGCAATCCACTCGAGACAACAAACTTCGTGTCAGCCATAGTAGTGGAAACACAATAGCTCCCATCACCTCCAGAGCCATAGATTTCATCCTGTATTGATTCCATTGGTAAGCACTGGCATTGAAATCATTTAGGTGTGAAGCAATGTCCTCAAGCGGGGGTGGGTTCTCATTATCAGCATTTTTCCTATTCAGAGCTGCATTAGTTGCATTGTTGGCATTATCTTAGGCCATTCCTCTTAATGTTCTATGGATCTATGGGTTAGACGAAGTTAAGGGTCTACCTCCACTGCGCATGTTAGGCATACACTGTACTTATACCTTGCAAAAGAAAAAAACAACAAAAACATAAAATGAAGAAAATAAGGGTTAACACCCAAATCACATTTGAATTAACCAAGTCTAGCCGTATTCTCCGGTAATGGTGCCAAAATCTTAATGTCACCCAAGTTACACCTCCTTTTTGATGATAAAGCTATCATTGTTAGGAAATGAAACCTGACAAGGGTTAGAGTCGAACCCACAGAGAATACATAGACTTAAAAGAATTCAAGTAATGTGATTCAAGTAATTAACCAACTTACTGCCCCAAAGAGGGGAGTTTTGCAATAATCAGTAGGAAAGTAAACTAACTAACACAAGAGTTTAATTAATATGGAAAGGAACTAGGGTAGTGTGTTCCCCATGATTCCCTAACATAGTATCACTGGGTAACCGAATTCTTTTCTAGTATGTAACATGCAAGACGATAAGTTAAGTTCACCAAACACTTTGGCAAAGGCGAGAGGTGAATTTTACTACATGACTTGGCACAACTCCAAAGTGTGCATTACTAACCCTTACAAATTAATCCCAGTACAAACCCCCTAGCCTAGTTCACTTGATTAGACAAGAACACATTAATCGAATCCTGTTAATTAATCTTTTTTCCTATTCATTACTAGCTTGGTCAAGTCAGTAACACAAGGTGTGTTCTAATGTTTTCCACCAATAGAAAACATGAAAAATGAAGAGAGTAAATTAATACATGCATGCAAACTTTTCAAAAATTATGAATTATCATGTTTTACTTTGTTAGTTCTTCATGGATCCCACAACCCTAGTTGTGGATTTAGGTACTCATGATTTGTGTAGGTGCAAAACTTATGAATTGGAATAACATAATAGAGCACTTACACAATTGAATTAAGAACAAGCAAATCCAAAACTTCAATGAGAATCACAAGATTAAAGATCAAATCAAAGTACAAATGTTTCTCAAGACTCTCTAATGTTTTCCACTCAATCTCACTAATTTTCTCTCTATTAGACAGCCCTCTACTAAAAACTGTAAAAAAAATTCATGAAAAATAACCTAACAAACTTGTTTATAATATTTTAAATACAAGTCCTGATCAAAATAAGATAGTTGAGTCAGCATGCCTTACGAATAGCTTTACGGGTCGTATTGCATTCCATGACCCATAATTGGGGTCTCGTAAAGTGTTGCTGAAAAAATGGACTTGAGATCTACCATACCCCTCTATAACACGTAGAATGACTTATGGCCTATAAGGGGGTTTCGTCTGATAAGTCTTCAGAAGGTCCCTATTCTCTGATCCTCAGAGCATGAAACATTTTCCATAACTCATAAATCAATATACGACCCATCTGCATGTTCATAGAACAAACTTCAGAAACTCAGCCCCTCACTAGAATTGTCCACGAAACCTACTCCATAGCCCGTAAAGTGAACTACAGCCCAAAAAAGGTCTTGTACTGCATCAAAAGCAGCAACTTCTGCATTTTCTTCCTAAAATCACGGCCAATCCTGGAATCCTACAAATAAAAAACAAGACACATAAAATCAACTAACATCGCATTGAAAACACATAAAATTCCAAGTTTCAAGCATCAAAAGGTTGTATTTTGACAGCACATCAAGTATGAGACTAAATCTATGGCTCGTCTTCATGTTCGTAGATCCAAGGACAGAAGTACACCTTTCACTGGAATTGCTCATGAAACATTCTTTACAGCTCGTAGAATACTCTACGGTCCATAAACGGTCTTGTGGATCTTCAAATTTAGTAACTTCTGCATATTTTGCCCAAAAATCATGCCAACCCTAAAATCCTGCAAAGCAAACACAAAACAGAAAACAATCAAACCCACTAACTTTGCATTGAGAACATACAAAATACTAAGTTTTAAGCATCAAGTGTATTGTATTTTGATAGTACATCACCCACATGTGAGGTTAAATCATGGCCCAACATTACACCCTTAACACGAATTTTATTCACAACCGAACTTGAACAAATTCGACGTCGAGCCTCGTCTCCGTTTAGTTAGCAAATTTGAGCTGAGCAAGTAGCTGACTCACCTACTAGCTTCTAAGTCCTACAAGCACCTCAATTCTCTCACTTCATTTTAAGACCGTAATCTCCTCAATTCAACATAGAATATGTATACACTCGACCCTCTTAAACGGTAGATGCACATATAGCCCATTAATGCGAGATTCGAGCACTTTTATAAATTAGCGCTAACTTGACCAAACCATTTCATATTTCATTTGTGTTGTGCTAGTAGTGTAATGTGTGGGGTGCTACATCCTCCTCCCCTAGGAACATTTGTCCTCGAATGTTAGCATAACTGGATAGCCTATCAAAGTTTAAACCACTACTTGCACGAACTCTTGACAACACATTCAACATTCAATAACACATACCTGCTAGTGTCCCAATTCTTCATGTTGGACTTCCTCTTGAACCTCATCTCGTTGTCTCATCTGCTGGGTATACCAACCACCACTTTTATTCCCTTCCCTTTTCCTTTATTTCTCCTTGTTTCAGGCATACTTGCTGTACCAAAACAACTTAGGGGTTAGACACAATCAACCTATTACACTTCGCTCTATTGCACGATCT
>JAOTQR010077402.1:0-12192 GCA_025774065.1 Solanum ossicruentum | reverse complement strand
GTGAGTCGATTTCGTCATCCTATCAACCACTACTCAAATGGAATCAAAACCCTTTCTAGTATTGGGCAACCCAACCATAAAATCCATATTAATCACCTCCCACTTCCAAGTAGGAATCTCTATGTATTGGCTTAGGCCACTCGGCCTTTGATGTTCGGCTTTGACTTGTTAACAACTATGACAACCAGAAACGAATTTGGAAATGTCCCTCTTCATGCCTCCCTACCAATACACGTCCCTTTAGTCTCTATACATTTTGGTGGAACCAGGGTGGATAGAATAAGAAGAATTATGGGCCTTATCAAGGATCTCTCCCTCAAACCATTAACACAAGGCATACACAACCTACCTTGGTACCTAAGGGCCCTACACCTTGGGAGAAAACCTCTACTTTGCTCTCTTTCACCAAGGCCGTCAATTCAAGCAAAGAGGAGGCAAGGTCTTATTTTGCTATCACCTCATCAATCAATGAAGACTTAGATCTAGCCAATTGATGCACCTCCCTAGCCAACTCCTTATAAGCACCATCAACATGGGCTAGGCTACCCATAAACACCCTAGTCAAAGCATTTGCCACCACATTTGCTTACCCGGATGATAGTGCACACTCATATCATAGTCTTTAAGAAGTTCTAACCATCTCATTTGCCTTAAGTTGAGATCCTTTTGACTGAAGACATATTGGAGGCTCTTATGATCGATGAGCACATTCACATGCACCCCATACAAGTAGTAACACCAAATCTTTAATGCAACACAATAGCGGCTAACTCTAGATCATGGGTAGGGTAGTTCCTTTAATGCACCTTGAATTGTCTAGAAGCATAAGTTATGACCTTACCATTTTGCATCAACACACAACCTAAATCAACCCAGGAAGTATCACAATACACCACAAATCCCTCAAGCCCATTTAGTAGTGAAAATATAGGAGCGGGCACATGCTTGTTTTTCAATGTTTGGAACCTCCTCTCACACTCATCGATCCACACAAACTTAAACTTCTTTTGAGTCAATTTTGTCATAGAGGAAGCAATGAAGGAGAACCCATTCACAAACCTTCTATAATAACTCGCTAGGCCCAAAAAGCTCCTAATATCTGATGGGGTCAATGGTCTAGGCCAATTTCTAATCACATCAGTTTTCTTAGGATCCACTTTTATACCATCCCCCGACATCACATGACCCAAGAATGCAACCTCCTTCAACCAAAATTCACACTTGTCATATTGCATACAATTTCTCCTCCCTCAACCTTTGCAACACAACCCTCAAATGCCCCATATGCTCCTCCCTACTATGTGAATAAATCAAAATATAATCAATGAAGATCACAATAAAGGAATCAAGGTAAGGTTTGAAGACCCTATTCATTAGGTCCATGAAGATGGCCGGTGCATTGGTTAACCCAAAATACATCACAACAAACTCATAATGCCCATATCTAGTCTGGAAGGCTCTCTTGGGAATATCACACTCCCTCACCCTCACTTGATGATACCCGGACTGAAGATCAATCTTAGAGAAAAAACTAGCCCCTTGCAATTGGTCAGACAAATAATCAATCCTTGGAAGAAGATACCTATTCTTGATGGTGTCCCTTTTGAGTTGCCGGTAGTCAATGCACATTCTAAGTGACCTATCCTCTTTTTAACAAACAACACCGGGGCACCCCAAGGTAATTGACTAGGTCTAATAAATCCCTTCTCCAACAAATCTTTCAATTGCTCTTTTAACTCTTTCAACACCGTCGGGGCCATACGGCAAGGGGGAATAGAGATAGGTTGATTATCAGGGAGGTGGTCTATACCAAAATCTGTTAAACTTTTCGGGAGGTACACCGGGAAGATCATTTGTGAAGACATTAAGGAACTTATTTACAACCGAGACCTACTCTATAGAAGGGACTTTGGACTCCACATCTCCAACCCTCACAAAATGATAAAGACACCCCTTAGAGATCAACTTATGGGCTTTAATGCATGAAATGATTCTACCCTTGACCACCACATCTTGAATTTCTCACTCAAGAATGGGTTCATTTGGAAATTGGAATTTGACCATATGGGTTCTAAAATCAATAGAAGCACAGTAGGCATGCAACCAATCCATCCCAAGAATGACATCAAAACCTACCATGTCTAATTCAACAAGATCACAAGGTAACAACTTATGCAAAATGCAAATAGGACAACTCCTATAAACTTTTCTATCAACAATAGAGGCATCAATAGGAGTAGACACTTCATATGACTCATGGAACAACTCGGGTCAACATGGAACTTTTGGGAAACAAAGGGGGTAACAAAAGAAAGAGTGGTACCCAAACCAATCAAAGCATATACATCAAAGTCAAAGATTTTCAACATACTGGTAACAACATTGAGAACGTCACTAACCCCTTGCCTTCCATGAATAGCATAAAACTGATTGTGCCTTGGGGCACCACCTTGAGGACCATCTCTACCCAATGGAACCACATTTGCACCCTGGCCTTTGCCTCAGTTTCTTGGACAATCCATTTTCTTATGACCAAGCTTCCTACATTCATTACATGCATTAGAACCCTTCAAACATGGACCCTATGACCCCCTCCACATTTAGGACACACACCATTAGGAGCCACACCACAAACACCTTGAGGACTATGGAGGTCATTGGCAAACCCCCTATTAGTAGCTTGAGTACACCCTTGGCCTTGATGAAATCTAGTACCCTTTTAGAATTTACCCTTAAATCGAGCCCTATTGGCCTCATGCCCCCTTCTTTTTCTCAATTGTTCTTCCCCCATTTACTCGGCATATGTCATCAACCAAGACAAGTCCATATCACTAATTAGCATGACAGACCAACATTCTTTACTTACCAAGTCAAAGACCCCCATCATGAACTTATTCATCCTATATCTAGGATCGGCCACCAAATGAGCAGCATACTTTGAAACTTGATTAAACTTGAGGGCATACTCCCTCACATTCATAGCACCTTGTTTCAAATTCATAAACTCCACCAACTTAGCTTCCTAAGCTCAAGAGAGAAAATTCTATTAAGAAAAGCGGATTTAAACTCCTCCCAAAGCATCACAGTACCATTTCCCTTCTCACCCTTCCATGGGTCCTACAATATATGGGCTACCCCTTTGAGTTGGTATGCTACCAACTCTGCGTTTTCATTCAGCCCAACACCCATGATATTCAAGATCTTTTAGGCCTTATCAATGAACTCTTGGGGATCTTCATCCACCTTTGACCCATAGCATACTGGAGGATTCATCCTTATGAATCTCTTACCCTAGCTCCCGGGGTAGTAGCATGAGGGGCTTAGGCCCCTTGATTGACTTGGTTGGCCATAACTTGGGCAAGCATAATGAGAGCATCCTAGAGCTCACTATTGGTAGGTTGCTCCTCAGGAGTTTGGGCCCTTCTTCCTCGAGTGTTTGGCATGATCTAGCACAGCAAAGAACAATCGGTAGGGGGGAAAAACTTACCACAACTCTATAGCATGACTTAGAATATGAAGAAGGGAAACATTTTCTAAAACATCTTATAGCCTCCTACTCATATTCATGGCACGCTTCACAACCATGAATAGGACTCTAATCGACGTGGTGTGTTGGACTCCGAGGATCTATCAACCTAGTTCTCTGATACCAAGTTTATCACTATCCAAGCCTAGGGACTAGACATGACACGGCGAATGGGGAATCCAAAGGAACCCCAAACAAGCCTTTTAACTTTTCATTGCATATTATTGGTCGTGAAAGCACATAAAAGACATGTTGCGTAAAAATAGGGGCAAAGGGGCTAAGGAAAAAGCTTATATAACACCATAATCAAGAGGCAAAGAGTCAAAGCTCATATCATAGATACAAATTATATCCAACAAACACCTCTAATACATAGATAAGAATGTAGGACAAGACAAAGCAACGGGCTCACCCTCATAGTCAAAATAGAAAATAAGAAGAATGTCTCAATACATAATAAGAGCAGCATAGACTAAGGTCCTCGAAGTAGAGGACTCACCAGAAGCTTGAGTAGTACCGATCTAGCCACGTGGAGGAGGATGATCAACTTGGTCATCAATTCCTACATGGTGATATCATGTAGGCAAGAGTATGTATTAGTACGTTTGAATGTATTAAGTATGTAGGATGCAATTGAACAAGAGATAGACACCTTAATCAACACACATATAGTAGGCAATAGGCATAATATATCAATATGGCATGTATGATCAATGTGTAGAAGGAAAACATACTTAAGGAAAATATAAGGAAAACATGCTTAAGTAACTTATGCTCATATAAGATATCATATGTGTTGAAGAGACCAAGCTAGATTTCCAAAGTACGAACCCCTTGGTAGATTAGTGATGATTTCACCCATCACCCTAGTGTGGTGAGGTACAAACCCCTCATCTATGTTAGTGATAATAGCACCCAACACCCTAGTATGTGAGGTACAAACCCCTCATCTAGGTTAGTGACAATCTCACCTACCACCCTGGTGTTTGAGATATTAACCCCTCAATTAGGTTACCCAGATCGGGCATGGTCTAATGAAACACTTTATATAGAATATATATTATATAGACAAGTTCTTTTCATCATCATATAGTCATTCATATCATATCTCATGTTTTTGGACCTTCAATTCTTCAAGAAACCACATCCGGGCATTTTATCAAACACTTAGAGGGTGTGTAATGCTAGTACAAAACCATGAAGTAAAGAGATAAAATTATGCAAGAAAATCCATCGTAAAATCATCAATCAACACCTTGCAACAGCCTTAAGCAACATACATCAATACCCCTCCAAATCTTACAATAAATCAAAGATTTATAGCTCAAAACATAGTAAAACTATCACAATTTCACATACCTTTAACATAGTGTGCAGTGAATTTCATAATAAGCAAGACCCATTTGTATATCAACTTTAAGTCATGTAATTTGAGTAAAAGGAGACTTGGGTATCATGGGTGAAAGGAACCCATGAAAGAAATCCACATACCTTAGCTTGGAGATGAGCTTGGTGAAGATTGAAGATGGAGACTTAAAGCTTGAAGAAGAACCTTGAAGGAAAACCTTAGTTCTAGATGAGGGTTTGAGACTAGAACTTAGGAGTAAAAATATGGTTAAGTGTTTGAGTGAGTATTGGGAATGTTTAGGATGATATAAGGGTGAAATACGTATAAGTAAAGGTAAAAACGCATTTGGACACTTAGGCCCAAGACTTAGAAGTCTTGGACTGACTTAAAAAAAATGGGCACTTTATTACACAGAGGCGCATCATAGAAGCAACGCGGATTCCTCTCTGGAATTCGCACTTTGAAAAATTGTAATTGCTAATTTTTGCTCTTAAATCAGGGTTATACTCTTTCCCCCTAATTTTGACCCCCTGAATAAGAATATGAAGTCAGATTTTTGATATCTCACACGGATTTTGAGGTATATTTAATTTAAAGTTTTGGGCATTCCGAGGCATAATTTTGGGTACTTTTTGGGGTCATTTTAGTCGAGGCAGACCTTGAATCTGTTTGACCTAGAGATTCACTGAACATTGAGAAGAATGGCTCAAGATAATGCCAACAACGTTGCTAATGAAGCTCTTAATAGGAACGAGAATGAGGATGCTGATCATATGAACACACCACCGCTTGTGGATATCGTTCCACACCCTTAGGATTTCAATGTCAATGCTTATCTGTGGAATCAATATAAGCTGAATCCTATGGCTATGGAGGTGATTGGAGCTATTGTGTTGCCACCACTATCGGCCGACACAAGGTTCATAGTTCCAAGAGGGTTACTTCAGATACTGCAGAACCATGGGCTATTTGTGGGCTTATCATCGGAGGAGCCTCGTAGACGTCTACATAATATTGCATTTGTCTATAAGAGTGTGATGGGAACACATAATCCGTCTATGGATATGGTGGGACTTTGTGTCTTCCCATTATCTCTTACAAGCAATGCAACATTATGGCTATCTGAGCTCCCGCAGAGTTTGATCACTAGTTGGGATGAATTACAGAAGGCCTTTTTGGAGAGGTACTTCCCTTGATCAAGAAGCTCAAGTTGAAAGATCAAATCAACAACTTTGAGCAACTTCCTGGTGATTCAATCAGTACTACTTGGGAGCGGTTCACCAAATACTTGAGGAGTATTTTGGTCTACGACATCGAGGAGTAAGTCCTAGTTGCAAATAGTCAAGCATGTGCTGACACCATCTTGGTAGGGCTATTTGTAGAGCAACTATTTGCAAAAATTTTTGAACAGATGGATATGTTGGCCGGACTGAATCATGTGTGGAGGCCTATGAATAAACTTCTAACTGAATACTTGGGTACGGTTGGCAAAGGTCCAGAGCAAGCAAGAATAACTGAGGAGTTCATGTGGATGCATGCACAAAGTAATTCCAATATAGGTATGCTAGTAAGGCAAATGAGAGAGATAACTTGGGTTAGAAGTATCAAAGAAAGTTACCGCACCACGTAAAGGGGATAAAGAGAAGACACATAAGGGTTTCGCAAGAATGGTTGTACGAGCGGCTGTTACGTACTATCCCCCACAATCGTGATGTGGGGACTAGGAATCACAGATTTGAGGAGATGCTTAGCCAGTTGCTGAAGAGGGCTGATGCACAGGATGAAACCGTGAATAAGATTAAGCCTGACATCATTAGTATAAATAAGAAAATGTAATGCCATTATTAGTGGTAGACTACTTTATGAGTCGTAGAGAGGTGCCATAACTTGAAGTCCAAATTTTCAGCACCTTTGTACGAGACCCCATAATGGGCATTGAAATTCAATATGGCCCGTAAAATCCCTTTAGTGAGGCATGCCAACCAGTTATCCTTTTATGTTTATTACTTGTATTTACTTATTATAAATAGATTTTTAGATTATTTTTCACAAGTTCTTGCATAGTATTTAAAAAACTCAGTAATTAGAGAGAGAAAATTATGAGATTACAATGGAGAGATTTTGAGAACACTTGTATTTTGATTTCATCTTTAATCTTGTGATTCCCTTTGAAGTTGGATTTGCTTGTTCCTAATTTGATTGTGTAAGTGCTCAATTATGTTATTCCAATTCATGATTCTTGCATCGACACAAAGCATGAGTAACTCAATCCACAACTAGGGTTGTGGGAACCATGAAGGACTTACAAGATAAAACTGGATAATTCATAATTTTTGGAAAGTGTGCATGCATGTATTAATAACTCTCTTCATTTTGAATATTTTCTAGTGGAGCCGCCTAGTGTTATTTACTGGACCAAGGTAGTAATGAATAGAAAAAGAGATTACTTAATCAAATTCGATTGATGTGTTCTCGTCCAATCAACCAAATTAGGCGAAGGGGAAGTTGTACTGGGACTAATAGGTAAGGATTAGTAATGCACACTATGAAGATGGACCAATTCACATTGTGAAATTCACCTTTCATCTTTGACCAAAGGGCTTGGTGAACTTAACTTACCATCCTGCATGCCATATACTAGAAAAGAAATAGGTTATCTGGTGATACTAAATTAGGAAATCATAGGGAACACAAAACCTAGTTTCTCTCCATATCGATTTCACCCTTGTGTTAGTTTATTTTTTCATTGATTATTGCGACCCCCCCTTTGGGAAGTAAGTCAGTTAACTACTCAAATTGCAATAATTGAATTCTCTTGAGTTTACATATTTCCTTAGGTTCGACCCTAGCCTTGGTTAGATTTTATTTCTTGACAACGACCGCTTTATCCTAAAAAAGGAGGTGTAACTTGGGCAACATCAAGATTACCAACATTGAAGCAATACACGTACACCCACATGATTTTCAAGTCAACACCTAACACCCCAACATGGTCATTAGCATACGTACCCCATCAAAAATAATTGACCATGCTTCCCCAACCCTTCTGGCCCCATATGAGTGACTTAACATCAAAATTATGCACCCATGTCATCACATACCGAATATCACACCAATAGTCAATTCAATTTCATGGTGAGTGATTCTATGGGCACCAAATACATCATTCAAAATGGGCAAAGGCAACTATACCAAATTCTGATTCTACACACATATTCAAACATGTGCAACCAAAATTCAATTATCAACATGTCAATTTTCACACATGGGCTTGTGTCTAATACAACAATTCTCGACATAATTTTCAATTTAATCATACAAGAATTGAAAACTTTATGGTATTAAATTAACTAAAAACTTACCGAATTATGTTATTAGATCGTAGAAGATGAAGGAGGTGATGAGACACTGAAAACCCTAGGTCGCCAAAAATATTGCCGGAAAAATGGAGGGGTAGTCATTGTCAGTGGTCGGATGTTTTGTGGTGGGGTATGGCTAGGCACAATTCATAAATTAGGGCTCAAATGGGCCAAAATGTTTTGACCCCAATATTTATACTTTGACTAGGTCAATTAAAAATTGATAGGTCTGGACTCTATGAAACATTGATTATAGGCCGTAAAGTTTTTTACGGCCTGTGAATTGTGATTTTGTAGAACATGCAAACCCTAGTTTTCAGGACTAGATATCATGGACTAGTCTATAAGTTGTAATATAATGTATGACTTGTAGAGTTGGCCATAGAAACCCTAACACTTGGCTAAAATTTCAAAAAACTTACCTGGGGTCCATAAGCCACATTCTAACTTATAGTTTTATCTACAGATCGTAAAGTTGGCTCGTGGACTGGAGTCCACAACCTGTGGCTCACGAGAAGTGTCTATGAGATGGTATATGGGTCGTAAAGTGATTTACGACCTGTAGAACTTGTTGTAGAGGCACTTCCTGATGTCCTTCTCAGCCAAGAGTGGCTGACTTAACCATGTGCCTACACGTTCTTCACAGAACACACTGTTACCCTATATACAACCAACCCAATGTCCAAGATTACAATTAAAATACAAGAAAATAAACTACCTACAAGTTTGGAAACTAAAAACAAGGCTACAACTACGACTATGACATCAAAAATCATAGGTTGCCTCCCAAGTAGTGCCTGATTTATTGTCGCGGCACGACTTGGACAACTTAGTTACTCAGGCTTCACCAAGTGCCCAGGCTTCATTCTTCAAATCATCTGATCTCTTTATAGCCTGACAGATATTGAAGATTACTTCTTTGTCATTCAATCTGAACCTGAGTTGATCGGCTTCCATATCCACTAGAGCTTGACCAGTGGCTAGAAATGGTCTTCCCAAGATGATCGGGATGTCGAAGTCGACTTCGCAATCGAGGATCACAAAGTCTGCGGGGAAATATGAATTTTTCAACCTTCACAAGCATATCATAGAGTATCCCCACAGGCTTCTTCACTGGGCAATTAGCCATTAAAAACCACATGCTCGTCGGAGTAGGTCCCCCAATCCTAGCTTCTTAAAGGACACAAAGGGCATTATATTAATGCTGGCACCTAGATATATAATACCCTTGCAAACTCCACATCTCCAATGGTAAAGAGTATGGTAAAAACATCGGGATATTCTCAGTTTTGGACCAAGGACCTTGTAGCAATCGCACTGCAATGTTGAAGCTCTTGGGAGAGCTTCTGACTCATGGTGTGCTTCTTTGTAACCAGGTCCTTCATGTACTTTGCATACGCTAGCATCTTCTCCAATGCCTTTATGATAGAGATGTTGATGGAGAGTTGTTTCAGTATGGAGAGAAAGTGCGTAAATTTGCCTTCCTCCTCCCTTTTTTTGATTCTTTCAGGGAAGGGAGTAGGAGGCCTAGGAATGGGCTTCAATTATGTGGCACATCAGCAACTTCACTCAATCTATCCTTGCCACGATCATCTCATCCACATCTTTGGCCACAACTGTCTCCTCTAGAACATCATCCTCATCAATTAGCATAGGAGGATCAATGGTAGTCTTGCCACCACGAGTTGTAACAGCCATGCACTGTCCTTTATTTTTAAGGTTCAGAATTGTGTTGCTATGAAGTGCACCCCTCTAACACTGATTTACTTAAGTCGATACCTGACTGAACTGTTGCACAAACTATTTGATGGCAACAGAATTAGACTCAGTTTTATGATAAATACTGGAGATTTCATATTTCATCCCCCTTAGAGTCTCATCTTATGTCTTAGCTTTCTTCAGCAGACGATCAAACATCTCCTTAATTCTTGAGCTACTCATGCATCACGGTTATGTGGTGGCACATAGGGACCATCTCTGTGACCCCAATCTGTATCTCTATATTGGTCACGATTCCGATCATAGTATCCTCCATGATTTTCCCTGAAAGTCTAACCCGACTGAAGTTTTAACCTTGGTTTCCTTTGACCATGGCACCAATAGTCCTAATTGGACCATTGAGCATTGGTGTAAAAACCCCCCGTCTGATAAAAAATGAAACAAGTGTCCTCTTCATAGTAAGGATCATCATACATGGGTGCACGTAGAGGCTGATGTACAACTAAGTCTCGCTCATGATTTTGCTTCTTCATTATCTCCATGCCTGTACGGATTTGGGCAAGCTCTTGCATAATCTCTTCATCTATCTTAGCTTGCTCCGAACCAATACTAATAGTGCATGATCTTTTGGTAGATGCTCTGTCTCTCTACCCCCATGCATGATTGGTCTTGACCACCTTCTCCATCCTTTCGTCGATCATTGCAAATGGCTGATCTAAAAACATGCCCTCATAATACTATCAACACAAGCCTGACTATTTACATCAAGGGCATGATAGAAGATCTCCACCAAGGCATCATCGACAATCTTGTGGTCCGGGAAAATCCTTAAACATTTAATAAATCGCTCCCATGTAGTACTGATTGAATCATCAGGAAATCGCTCAAAGTTGCTAATCTGATCTTATAAGTTGAACTTCTTCGACCTCAGGAAGTACCTCTCCAAAAAGGCCTTCTGCGATTCAATGCAATTGGTGATCAAACTCAGCGGGAGCTTAGATAGCCATAGTGCTGCATTACCTATAAGAGATAATGGGAAGACACGAAGTCCCACAACATCCACAGACTTATGTTCCCATTACACTCTTGCAGACAAATGCAATGTTATGTATGTTATACTCCATTTCAACTCGAGGTCAAATGGTGTACAACATATTGGTGATTTCTCAATTAATTAACTTAAGGAGTTTTTCATAATCCAAGCCTAGGGCCTAGACGTAACACAGCGAATGGGAACCCAAAGGGACCCCAAACAAGCCTCTTATCATATTATTTACACATCCTTGGTTGCGAAAGTAATTAAATAACAACAAGAAAGAATAATAAGGATAAAGGGATTAAGGGGAGTCTTTTATTGCATAAATCATAAAGAGTCAAATCTCAAAGCATGATTACATCACTTGTCCAATAAACCTCTAAATATAGACTTGAGCGGGGGCCAAGACACTTTCCTGGCTCGCCTTCATAGTGTAAAGAGTTCAACATAAAGAAATGAAAAAGGAAAGAGTAGCATAGCTAATGACCCTGAGCTTTGGGGACTCACCAATAGCTTATCTTCAAAGATGTCACAACTAGCCACAGGGAGGATAATCGTGAGGAGCTTTGGTCACAACATGGTAACATCATGTAGGCATAAAATATGCATTAGTACATTTGAATGTACTAAGTATGTAGGATGCAATGCAAAAAGAGATAGGCAACATAATCAAAATGCATAGACATAGACAATGGATAGTATAATAATAATATGGCATGCATGATCAATGCTTAAAGTAAAACATGCTTTTATAGAACATTTTCACTGGTGCAAAAAGAGACCATAATCATAGACCAAGTAAACTAGTACTTAGAATCCAAGGTATACCACCCCCTTGGGAAGTGATTGAGGAATCTACCCCTCAATTGGTACATGGGCATTCCACCTCCCATCAAAGTGACTGAGGAATCTACCCCTCAATTGGTAGATGGGCATACCACCCCCTATCAAAGTGGTCAAGGTATATACCCCTCAATATGTAGATGTTAGACCTCGTACTTCTTTAAATTAATGATAACTATCCAATTGGGAAATTTTGTTGTGGATGTCGGGTAATTTGAACTTAAGTATTTTCCGGCACATGATTAGAGTATCAAGTGTTTTGGGTGGGCATAATTAAGTTGAGTCGGAAGTCCTTAATTGGATAAAAATAGAAAAGTTTGGGACCAAATTGGTCAATAGGCTAAGATGGAGCCCTTATGAT
>JAOTQR010077401.1:0-12193 GCA_025774065.1 Solanum ossicruentum | reverse complement strand
TGTGAAATAGCAGTTAGTCAATACAACTTTCGACGCTCATCATGGGTCATCCGGAAACAGTCGATCTATGTTTTAAATATAGGGGTCAGGCTGTATAATTCGATCCCCCTTTATCCCGCAATGAGCGGGAGCCTTTGAGGCAATGGGATAATGTTGTTGTTGTTGATATTTTGTTCCATATATGTGTGATCTATATTTGAGTATGTTAAGGTTACATAATTAAATTTTATATTACAACTTGCCATGTCAGTCTAGTATGCCATTTATATTTGACTTCTTTTATAAAATTGCCTCCATTATTGTTTGTTTCTTACATTTATAGATCCTTTGAATAGCTTATCTTCTATTTATTTCTGTTTCCCTTTTACATATTACATGGAATTCAAAATTTATTGATCGACTAATTTATAATCATGTTTTATAGGTTTTGTCTAAGCGTGAAGTAATTATTTTTAATAATCATTTTTAGTTTTTAGTGTTCAAATTAAAGACTTTTAATTAAAGACCAAAATAATTTCATTCATCATATCGCATTTTTTGCTGATGATGAGCGTTTCGCTTCATATATTTGTACATTTAGAGGTTTGTTTAAATGAGTTAATTAAACTTAAGAAGCATGAAGTCTTAACAAAATACTAGTAGGCACTGAAGTTGTAAATACCAGTTATGTGTTTGAATGGAAATGTTGAAACTAGTAATAATAAAAAAAATATTATTATGTTTGGCAAAAACGTATTGAGGAAGAGTATATAGGAGGTACAAGAAAGATATTCGAGATAAATTGATAATAGATATGATCAAATCAAAAGCGTTTATTATAATAATAACATAAGCTTGGATCAACAACGAAGTCAAAAATTTCATAAGTAAATCAAAATATGAGAAAGTAAGCATACGAACCATCTCAAGGAGGTTTAACCTAGTTTGATCAACTTATACATTTAGCCAAACACCTCTTTTATTTGCAACTTGATTTAACATCTAATTGTTTTTATATTTAATTAATTTTTGTAGCAATTATATGGGAGGTATTTAGTGTTGGTATAAGTTGACTTCTTAGCCGCCAGACCCCTCTCTACTAAATAGGGTTGCAAATTTAAATATATTAATTAATGATTTATCTCCACGTAATTTATAGTTTATGAGTTTGAGTCATAGAATTAATTATTAATGTTTGGCTCCTTTTTTTCTTTTATAACAAAGGAAATCTGCAGTCGCAGACTCGCGGTCCTTTGGGTGCACGCATAGGGCAAACTCTCGCTTTTATTCAATACCTCGCAAATCACATAGGAAAATTAACCCACACTAGGCAAACCTGATACAACGAGCTCGACTCAGAAGGCAAACTCCTTGTTTTTGCTAGTAAAGAGTTTCGAACTTGAGACCTCCAACATGGAAGTCACTGGCAACATTTAGCCCTTAGGTGCGGTCTTTTTTAAAATCTTATCAGAGTGAAATGATTTATGTACTGAATTATTATTTCTTGATAATAAAGAGTTTTTTAATCAATTTATATATATGTTTTTGCAGAATATATATATATATATATGCATTATTTTTAAAAAAAAAATTATACAATCTTACTAGTGATAAGTTTCATAGTTTTCATAGTTTCTTTTTTAAAATCAAACGATATGAATTTTAATCAATATTTTAAGATGTTTTTTTCTATCAAATTAATATGACAAAAATTATAATCTATAATTTTTTTGGGGATAGTTTTTAAATATCTATTTTTTTTAGTTTGAAAATGTTGAATTAGTGAAATATAATTTAGTTTAAAAAATTTTAAATATGATAATTTTAAAAGAACGAATGGACAATATGTCTTTAATCTTGAAAGTAGTTATTAATGGGACCAAGTTCTCCAATAATTAATTTGGATTTTATATATATAGGATAAGTTATTCAAATAAATAACAGTTAATGACTTTTTTGTAAGCTAAGATTCTATAAAACTTTCAAAGATCTTGTTAAATATTATTTTTATGTGAAACTATGTCAGCACACACGTCATATATTTATAAATTTATTTCTAATTATATTTATAAATATTCACATTGGATGCCTAAATGAGAGATATTATTGCTAGTTTATCGTTAAATTACTCGTAGCTAATTAAAATTCAAACTAAGAATGGGGCAGTTCAATTACGATATAGAAAAAATTCTAAGTGATTACCATTGATCAATCTTATTCAAACAATCATAATAATTGGTCACTAAATAGAGTTAACGACTGATTTTTAAGTAGTAATTAAATTATTCAAGAAATATTTATGACATAATTATAACGTAGGGATGATATCAATATAGGAGTTTAATTTATTAACTTTATTTTTTCTTTGTAATCTGAAATCCTTAAAAAAAAAAATCAAAGATGTTGTCGTACATTGTTTTTATGTGAAAATATGTCAGCCCCCACGTAATATATTGACAAGTTATTTTATGTGAAAATTTAATCATATTTTTGGTCCTTTTTTTCTTATGTATAGTGATAATTATTATTTTTATAATTATATTAATCATATGTTGATTTTGTCATATAATAATTATTTTGAGTTATTTTAATAAGCGCAATAATAATGAGCATTAATTTCTTATGTTTCACACTTTTCATGATCGAAATCATGTTATTCACGTCTTAAAAGCTTCCCTCAATTAACTCTTTACTAGTTCTCTGGTACGCGTTTTATGCGTGATTAAAATGTGTACCGTCTTTGATAATAAATATTATGGAGAAAAAAAAAATTTAATTATAAACTTATAAAAAAATAAATAATTCACTAATTTTGATAAAATTATTTATCTATAAAGATCATATACAAAGAGATTCTATCACTAATTAGAATCCACGGTAAATTGTAATTTTAAATAAAGAAATGAGTAGAAGTCTATAAAATAAAGAAGATTTAGGAGTCTTTCCACAGTTACAAGTCTTTATTTTATCATTTATTTCCATATATTTTAAAAGTCAATATAATAAATATAATCAAATAATAATTTAAAGAAAAATAGTGAAAAGACGATTTTGCTTGAAGAAGAGATTTTAATGAAGGACAAAAAGTTCGAACAACATTTCTAAGGGTCTTCACCCTTTTAATATACTATAGATAGATAGATATAGATAAAGATTAATACTCTTTATAAATTGAATAAATATTGTTGGATATCTCAAAATAATATAGTAGACAAGTAAAGGATGGATAGAACCGAAATATTACATTAAGGTTATTTTTATAAACCTTAGTAATAAATAATTTGGATCGCATACAAATATTTTTCACATTCGACAAAGATTTCTTGTGTATGAATGGGACTATGAATAGAATGCAAATATTCATATTTGGATGCCTAAATAACAGACATTATATAACTTTGATGTAACGTCTTTAATTCTTTTGAATTCTTTTTCTCTCAAGTTGATAAAAGGAATTAATTCGACTTCAGTATCGTAACTCGTAAATCACTGATAAAATATCTAGAAGATTTCGAACCTTAAACTTTTATATATTTTATAATATGGGAGATCGATCATATTTTTAATCAATTTGAACATCCTTGTGGATTAGGTAAATTTTTTCTCATTCTCGCAATGTAGTAGATAAAATTATCTAATTCTTTTTGTTGATAAAAAATAACAAATATTTTATAAAATTAATTGAAATTCACACAAACCGATGCAAATATCGGTAAATGGTTGCCCTAGCAATGAGATAACATTTAGCTTGGTGCATGTATCGAATATTTTAACTCAAAAAGTTAAAAAAAAAATATTATTACATTTAAGGAGTGTTTGGATTGAATTGTTTTTAAAGTAGCTTATAAGTTACTCTAATAGCCAAAAGTCATATTGAATATGACATGGCTTTTTGCACCGTCCAAACAAGACTTTCAACTTTCCAAAAGGAAAATTGGATATTGAAGAGTAGATTACCCCACATGATGTGTCATATTAGAATGTTTTTTTTTAAAAAAAAAATAAGACTTCCAAATATATTTGTCATTTAATTTACTACGTTTTGAAATTAAATACTTTTTTTTTTGTTTTTTGGAAATTTTGTAATTGTTGGAACGTATAGCTAAAATATATAACTAATCATCTCATTTAGACGTTTAAGTTGTCAGAGAAAAATCATAATTTTATTTGCTTCAATTTATTCATTGATTATATTTTTAATAACCATCCCATTGATTGTATTTTATACATAGGACTAATAAGAATGAAAATTTAATTCCGCTAGAGAAATTAGAATATGAATTAAACCAATAAAGGTCTCTTTACCAGTAGCGTTTAAGCAAGTGTTTAGTGGGCCGGGCCGATCTCAATTGGGCACACTTGGTCCAAAGTTTGGGCCCTGTTGCTTTTAATGGGCCGGTCTTTATTGAAAAGGCCCAATTGCATCACTAAGGTATATTAGGAAAGGAAACAATAGATAATAATAAAATGGATGAGTAAAATAATAAGAGAATAGTAATGATAACAATACTAACTAGGGAAAATATGTAACACTCGACTATCTACTAATCTTCAATATTCATACCCTTAGCCTATCTAAGATCATGTCCTCAGTAAGTTATAGATGTGTCATGTTCTATCAGACGACTCCAATACCTTTTTGGCCTACGGATACTTCTCCTCATACTCGCTCGACTACCAACTAATCTTCAATATTCATACCCCTTAGTATATCTATGATCATGTCCTGAGTAAACTGTAATGTGTCATGTTCTATCAGACGACTCCAATCCTTTTTGACCTACACATACCTCTCCTCATACTCGTCATAACTAACCTTACTGGGGCATCTACACATCTCCTCCTCTCATCCGAACCATTTCAAACCTCGTGTCTCTCATCTTGTCCACCACAAAAGTCACTCTACCTTATCCAGAATATCTTCATTCCTAATTCTATCTCTCCTAGTATCCTACGCATTACTTAACATTTTCAGTTCTAAACTCTCTCATGTTCTGAACGTGTGAATTATTGACTAATCGTAAGACTTACAAGAGGCCACAAATAAATACATGCAAACCATACAAATGGAATAAAATTATGGAAATACATTATACACATCTGATATTCATTTTTTTGGGATTGGAATTAAATGGTATGTAAATTCTGATAATTCTAATTTTATTTCCAATTCAAATTCTTGATCCACATACAAAGCAAATATATATAAAGTAGTAGTCATTTTATAAACCATATGAGGATTATAATTATAATTACAAATACTCATATGATTTGAAGCGCGTTTGGTGAAGTAAGCGGGCTAGGGCTAAGAAGAACAGAAGAACACCATGCAAAGGAAACCGGGGATAGAGGAAAATTAGCCAACGGACTACATGATCCCAAATAATTTGCTGATAGGATTCGAGGCATTACATGTGATCTTTCTTGTTCTTCATTCGTCGTTGCGTCATCAATGCATTCGATCAATTCAACTACTTGTTTGTTAGAGGAAGAAGAAGGACAAAGGAACTCATCCCATTGTGCATCAATATTATTGTTATTGTTGCTGCTTCTTTGTAAAGAAATCGGTGAGAGATCAAGTGGAGGAGGAGCCACATCTTGTAAACGCCTAGAATTGAAAGAACCTGAGCCTGAGCCTGAGCCAGAGTCAGAGTCAGAACTAGATATAGAATTATTAGAGACGGATTGAAACTCGGGTGATGAAGTGAGCATTTGGACAACTTCTTTGAAATTAATAGGTTCAACTCTATAAATTTTAGGAGGTGTTGGTGGCAATGGTGCAATTGGTAGTTTAGTCTTTGGTTTTGTTGGAAGCCTTCTAACTCCATGGAGTGAGGAATGATATGAGGCTAATTTTTTATTTTTCTTGACTTCTTGTGGATATGTGGAAGAAGTAGAAGAAGAAATAGAAACATATGAATAAGAATCCATTTTATTTTTTGTATGTTTTAATATTTATTATTTGATGCTTTTGCTCTTGACTTTTGTGTGTGTATATATAAAGAGAGAAAACAGGTGACAAGATTGAGCAACTTGCCTTAAATTAAGAATAGTTCAAAATATCTGAAAGCGTAGAGCTTTAGAATTTTGAATTTATGAATGAGCATTTAAAAAAGAACACAGTTTACTAATTTTGGACAAATAATCTATACCTATAAGTAAATTTCTTAACATTAGTATGAAATTCTGATTAAAATTACTGAATTTTATCGAATTAGTAACTAGAACTTTAGTTCCGTCTTTACGATACATGTACAAGTTTATTGGAAGGAATGAAATTTGTCTAATGTGTCGGCTTTGGCTGAATATGATGTAACATTACAACTTGCCATACTGCTATTTCTTATTTGACCTCTATCACTAAATGTCCTCCATTTTTGTTATTAATTAATGTGTTATTAATTTAGGATATAGTTTTTTATGTATATTTTCCAATAGCTGGAGTAAGAAGGTGATTGGCATGATTAGTTATTATATAGTATATAGTATAAAAAATAATTGAGGTATTAAGAATTTGACACAATTCAATCTAGTCTGTTGCTCAAAAATTCTATAAAGTCTTGAAATATTCACAAATAGATTACAATATGTTGTACTTTTCTTGATGATAATCAAATATTTGAAGAAGATTCACAAAAATTCTTTTATGGAGATCAGGTCCATATCATCCTAATTCGAGAAATACGTTACTAACAACCTTCAAATTACAAAAAAATCTAACAAGAAAAGAATCAAAGGAGAAACAAATTTATAACCATATGTTTATCAATAAAATTTTGAATTTATATTCTACAGCCAAATGGAGCCAAAGATTTATTATTTTTTGGCTTTGGGGTATGATGAAATAAAGCAAAATGACTCTTTAAACTGTCTGCGCTTCTTTCAATTGTGAAGTAGCAGTTAGTCAATGCAACTTTCGATGCTTATCATGGGTCATCCGGAAATAGTCGATCTATGTTTTAAACATAGGGGTCAGGTTGCGTACATCTGACCCCCCCCCCTTTACCCCGCAATAGGCGAGAACCTTTGAGGCAATGGGGTAATGTTATTTTATGTTTATCAATAAAATTATATTTCCTTTTAAAAAAAAAACCTTGTATGGCAATGAGTAGGTATAATATGGACAAAATCGAAATTCAAAATTTATTTGAAATTTTCATTTGGTAGTTCAAATTATCACCCAATGTTAATTCATTTTTGTCTTTGAGAAAACAAAAAATGGATTAGTCACACATATATTATTATTTGACAAATATATACACATAATTTGACAAATATACATATACAATTCGCTTCTTTCTTCCATCTCCCGATCTCGCCTGCCTCTCTTCTATCCTCCAGGTCACATAACTGAGGTTATATTGTGTAATCATATAAAATATAACTATTTAACCATATTAAATTTTAGGCCTAAATCATTTATGAAAATTTCTCAACTTTTAAAGTAAAACTCTAATGTCTTGAAATACTTTGAACTTATACAAGTGAATTAAAATTATTTCTCTTGAATAAATTGGGAAAACAAAAAATTCATGTATATAGTCTTTCAATAGGTCTAGAATCACTTTTTGACGTTAACTTAACTGTATATATTTGAATTTTAGGATAAGGTACAATGAATGTTCATATAATTTATTTAAAATAAATTTTATTGGAAAGCTGTTTGTACTTGTACGTATACTAATATTCCTACTAGAAACAGCCAATAGAAAAGATTCAACCTGTTGACTAGTAAAAAAAAATTAATTCCATGATATTTGGAAATAAACAACTTTTATATTTGGAAATAAACAACTTTTCATATAACAATTAGGGTCGATGTGGTGGTTCAGTACCTCACCCTTTAAGTAAGAGGGTTGAGGGTTCGATCTCTACCTCTGGTGAATGAAAAAAACTTTGTTGTCAGTTTCCTATCGCTTAGTGTGTTGACAGTTGGAACGGAGGATTAGTCTCAAAGCTGCTGGCTGTGGGTATACTTCGAGAAAACCAAAAAAAAAGAAGAAGATATTTTCATATTCTTTTTGTATGCATTATTTGAGTCCGAATCAAATAAAAAATACTTTTTCAACTTTCAAAAAATAAAGATAAGATTATGTACGTACTATTTCCAACTTTATTTAGATGGAGATTCACTAGATATGTTATTATCCGATATATAGAGAAGTTTATGATTGAAAATTATGATACCTAGGAATAACTTCTACGTTTAAGATTTGAATATTTTCAAACTAATGAGTTCTTTTCTAAATTTAGTATCTTTTGCTTATGAGGCTTGATTTTTGAGACGATGGTCGTTTTCTGGAAACACTCTCTCTATCTCTTTGAGATAGTGATAAGGTTTGCATACATTCTACCCTCTCTAGATCTGACTTATGAAATTTTACTAAATATGTTATCGTTGTTATAATGAATTCTGTCGATTTTGCCCCCTTGAGTATCATATGGTTGATGGTGCAACTAAACATGTCTCCGACTTTAGAGGTTGATCTAAATTTTAAATATAAGTAAGTTTAATTTTTAAGATTTTGAGCACTAATAAACTCATTACACTTTCTAAAATTATTGGTTTATTAATCAAAATCAATCAAATATTGACCTTCATGCATTAAATTTTCTGATTTTCAGGTAGTTGTTATATGTTTCTAGTTGTAAATGTATTTAATGATCTTCAAGTCTATACTTTCTGACTTCTTAATTTTGAATTTACCAAATGGGACCAATTCTTGCAATTTTCAAACTTGGTTAAAATTATTCAAACAAATAATTTTTAATACTAATTAACTTTTAAAGATATCTTGTTATACGTGAAAATGAGATCATTCAAGGGAAGTTAGAGGTGACCTCTGTGGCAGGCAAAATGAGAGAAGTGAGACTGCGATAGTTTAGACATGTGTAGAGAAGATGTGTTGACGCTCCTGTTAGAAGGTGTGAGAAGTTGGATGTAAGGGGTTATGTTGAGGGGTAGAAGTAGATCGAAAAAACATTGGGAGAGATGATTGGGCTGGACATGGTGCAACTTCATATTATCGAGGACATGACCTTAAATAGAAAAGAGTAAAGGTTGCGTATTAGGTAGAAGTTTAGACGGCTAGTAGGGTTGGAATGATGTTTGGCCTTGTTATATAGTAGGTTAGTAGAGGTAGTCATATCTTTATATATTGTATTGTTATTGTTCTTCATTCATCTTGTCACTCTTATTGTCTTTAAAAATTATTATTTGCTATTCATTTTAGTCGTTTGGTTTCATATCCTAGTATTTTCTACATTTGGGACAATATTGTTTAGATGGGGATTTTTCGGAAACAATATCCCTATCTCTATGTATACAATACCATTTATGAAATTTGCTCTATAAATTGATTGATGTAAAATAATTTGTCTCAAATTTAATTAAATATCAGGAAATCCTCAATATTTATTGCCTTTGACAGTGGTAGATAATGACACCATCTAATTTTTGGTTCATGTATGTTCTCAAAATATTTTAGGTCTAAATAAAAACTTCCATTATTGGGCTCTTGACTCTTTACTCCAATCCTTTCAAGGAACAAAACTTCTAGAATATTTCAGGGAAAAAAAATGCTAGAATTTTGTATTATTAGAATTTGAATTTTGTATAATTCACGCGATTTATATGAATGTTGTGTATAATTATATAAAAGTTGTGTGCGAATCGAATTATATAGCGAAATATACAAGCACTGTGAATTGTACAGTGAATTAGATAAACGTTGTGCACAAATCGTATAATGAAATATACAAATACTACACAAAAACTGTGAATTACATAACGAATTACACAAACATATACAAAGACTGCGGAAATTACATAAAAATATTGTTATAACTATAGCTACGAAATGTAATTATCCAAACTATAATTATGAAGTATAATTAAGATATTTTGAATGGCTATATGCGAAATTTTCTCAAAAAAGGAATTCACCACTCAAATATACTAGCATCTTATGTCGTGCATAGGCCCCTTCTACCTTTGCATGATCGACCAATCTATTTTAATTATCAATAATTTTTGTAAATTTTAAGTTAAATGAAGATTATAATTCTTTCTAAATTTTTTGAAGTATAATGTCAAATTTCTTAAAAAAAAAAAAAAAAAAAGGTCAAGCTCAATTAAACCTCATAAATTAGCATTTTGGAATATATGATATACTTTCCATTAAAGTTTTCTTGTTCAATTGTTATGAAATATTCTGGAAGTATTTTGGTTTAATTTGTTCAAAAGATCGAAGTAACTAATCTGATAGTGAAAGTCTTCAAATATTAAATACTGGATAAATAATGATAGATTAATGTTATCAAACATTATTATTATATCATAAATATTGAAGACATGATGGTCCATTTCTTGATAATTAATTAATTAATTAATAATTAGCTTTGAGACAAAGACAATGTTACATCAAGTTATATAAGCATCCAAATGTGACTATTTTTGTGAAGGATCTATACCAGAATTTAGCGGAATAATATAATTATTTATGTATTATATTATATTTAATAACAGTAATAAATATAAATATTTATAATTAATATTGAAAAATTTAGATAACTCTAATGCAGTGATATTAACTAAATTATCGCTAAATATTTTTATAATAGTATTAAAAAATTGTATTGCTATTAAATATCTCTTTTAATATATATTGATGATTAAAACAATAATTAATGGGAGCTAAAAGAAATTGTCGACATCAGTTCACGTGTGCCCACGATTTATTTTTGTAAAATATATTTAAATGTAGCTTGAAAACAAATTCAATTACGTGATAAACCGACAAAATTAGCCGCCTAGATAAAAAATTTTTTCTCGAATTCGATATCTGATATTCATATCAAAATTTAATTAAATTTATTATTTAGGGCTTTTTTGAATTATTTTTTTTCGTATTTTTAAGATTCAAATTTAAAATTTTAATTAAAAATATAAAAGAATCTCAACTATTAAGTACTAGGCTACCGTTGAAATTTTTGTTCCAACTAGCGGGAAAAGATCTCTTTTTTATCTTGTAGAATGAATGTGAAAAGGAAAATCCTCAAAATCGTATGATTCAGGTACTTAAAGAAATGAACAGATAAAAGATCAAGATAGTCGAGAATTGAAATGGCCTATTTCTAAATCAGGTGATCCACCTCTTTGTCTGCTTAGGAGAGTTAACTCTAAATCTGTATTTATGCCTAGCCAAATATTTGATTAATATAATAAATTTATTTATTTTGTAACAAATTTATTATACTTTATGTTTATGGAAGAAATAAACTTTTCATTTGTCATACTAAAGAAAAATAGTTACAAATACGTTGTTAATTTGTTGCCAAATATAACTTTTTTGATAATTTATCATTGATTTATTACTAAATAAAATTAATAATAAAATTTGTAATGGGTGCTTGACATATTCTGATTAACATAAAATAAAATTTAATAAGATCTTAGAAAGATTTGATGATCTCAAGCTCATCACCTTTAAGTCACTAATATTTTTATTCTTATTTTGTATAACCATAATCCAAGTTTGAATATTGAAAGACTTGGTCAAAATATTCAATAATTTATAATAAACTTATACTACTAACAAAATATCTGGGGACATCACAAAATTTAATACATGAAGTGACAAGTGACATATTTAGCCGTCAGCTAAAAATAGAAAAAAAAATTAATATATTTGAATTTTATTAAATTCAACTCATTTTAATTTGCTCAATCAACTTATTTGATATCCTGGCTCTACGATTAATCGACTACATATATATTGAATTTGTTTCTTTTTATTCTTTCCACAGTCGGATAGAGCTAAAAATTTAATATTTTTTTATTTTGGATATGATGGAATAAAATAAAATGGCTCTTTAAACTGCGCTTCTTTTAACTGTGAAGTAGCAGTTAGTTAATGCAACTTTCGACGCTCATCATGAGTCTTCCGAAAATAGTCGATCTATGTATTAAACATAGGGGTCAGGCTGCGTACATCCGATACCCCTTACTTCGCAATAGGCGAAAGCCTTTGAGACAATGGGGTAATGTTGTTGTTGTTTTTTCTTTTTATTAAGATAAAATTAAATTAATTTTTAATTTTTTAATAAAAATTAATTCAAATCAAATCATGAATACGACTATGTACGATATAATAATGGAGGCAATTTAATAATCTAGATGAAATATCTTATAGATAGACATGGCAAGTTGTAA
>JAOTQR010077399.1:0-12193 GCA_025774065.1 Solanum ossicruentum | reverse complement strand
AAAACAAAGGAAACTCTGCCGGATTTTCTGTAGAATTGTTCATGTCGTCATGTGTGTTTGTATCGATAATAGTGCCTCATCGGCACTAGTCACGGTCCCGGGGTTGGGCTGTGACAGAATATCTGTTATCTTAAGTTGTAATGCCTATTTGTATCATTTAATTTTATAAAAGCAAATTTAATAGTCAAATACAAAATTTAATACATACTATGTTTGGAAGAGTTTTTAGTATCATTCCTATATACATCATAGAATGTCTGTGAAACATAACAATACCTTTGGTTCATCCCATAGATGATGCAACGAACTCCCCCCGAGCTCAATATGAACAAGTCTTGTGGGATTAAAATTTTGTGGCAATAACTTCCATAGATAGCCATGCCAGGCAAACCAACACAAGTTGTTGGGCAGGTAATTAATGGAACCATCATTTTCTTTTAAATAAATATACGGTATGTCTAATATCCAAAGCCTTTGCATATTTTTAGTAGCCTATTTGCTAAAGCACAGGTTTACAGAATAAGAAAAGCGGATTGCTTCCACTGCCATGGTCCCCTGTAAAATGATCATGAGTCAATAAATCATAACTTCACTTATTAAGGTAATCCAAAAAATGATATAAGATTAATTCATTACTTATTAATATGAGATAAACAAACTAGGTAGTGTTAATTTGAAATGGCTACTTCACCAATTAAAACTATTTTAGATTCACCTACTCAAGTAAATGTCTTGTACGTGAATATTAAAACCTATTGCATTGTTTAGCCTACTTACCTTATTGTCTGTCATCACTTCTTTAAAATCTTCAACATCCCATATTCTGCTATATCCCAAATCTTTTTGCATTTTCACTATATGTTTACCCATATCTTCAATCAAGTCATGCATTTCAACCTATGATATTTAGAGATGAACACAAAGGGATTTGTCAATTAGGACATCCAATCCGTATTTAGCTTCAAAATCACAGCTTTTAAGAATTTGAATGACTTCTCTTTTTTCATATTCACGGAAGAAACATGCAATATCAAGAAATATCTTTTGATGTTGGGGCTCTGAACTATCATAACTTATTTTTAGTTTTTCAAAAATTTCTGAATTAGAGTTTTTCTTTATGTGGTCTACCATTTTTCTCCACTGAGGTAGGCGTTTCTTATGCATCAAAGAGCCCCACACCTTCAGGGCTAAAGGAAGGCCTTCAGCGTGAACTTTTTTCCGAAAGCATGCTTATTGAACAATTGTTTAGCTTCATAAGGCGGTAGGGTAGGCACTTTGTATATTGCATCATACTTCTTAATCAAGTGTAGATCTCTAGTTGTTACAATAACTCTGCTGCCATTACCAAACCATCCAACATCACCTGCTAAATACTCCAAATGATCACCATGGTCTATGTCATCAAGCACAATCAGAACTTTCATAGAACAAAGTCTGCTCGGATTCATGGACTTCCCATCATGGTTATTGTTGACATAATCATCTTTTTTTCTTAAAAGTTCAGATAGAAGGGTATTTTGTAAAGAATGGAGTTCATTCTTTCTTGCATTTTCTTTAACATCCGCAAGAAACAAGCATATTTAAATTGATAAGATAGAGCATCAAAGAGGGCTTTTGCAATTGTTGTTTTACCGATTCCGCCTGTTCCCCAGATCCCTAAAACCCGAACATCATTGATTTCTATTTGAAGTCAGGATTTTAGCTTCTCTAATCAAGCATTTATTCCAACAACATCTTGCAAAAACGATAAAGAACGAGTACTCTTGCAAAATTTGGAAGATATGTGGTCCACGATTTGCTGAATTTTCTTTGATTCAGTCCTACATAAATAAGAAGATGTGAGGAAGTCAAGTATTACTGTATTAGTATGTATTTTTTGTTTTTAATGTTCATGATCATATTAAATTGGAAAAATTATTGTTTAGGGCAATAGCAGCATATTGTTATTTTTTTTTCATTAAAAGTAATTATATATTTTCAAGTCACCCTTCACTGATATCGTATTCTTTAAGATTTGTGGCAGCAGTTAGGCCAGTTCTCCATACTTGCACCTTCTGTGTACCCTCAACATCATCCTTATACTTCGATTCGTGTTTGGCAAATGCTTCTGCAAAGCTCTCACTTTGAGATCTACATCATAGAAGATCGGTATGATTCTTTGTCCATTTTCTTTCTCCTTGCATTCCATGATCTTCACTAGTTCATTCAACAACCAACTCGATATAGCATAATTCTTTGAGAAAATGACAAGGGCAACTTGAGACTTTTCTGTAGCTTTCAAGAATTCTTTTGAGATGGAATCGCCATCATCTAGGCTTTTATCATCTTGAAACGTGTATCTTCCCCTATTTTTCAACCCTTCATATAAGTGACATGTAAATGTTCTTCGAGCGTCGGCACCTCTAAAACATAGAAAGACGTCATGCTTCCACTAAGAACCGTATTGTGAATCAACTTGCAAAAGAAGAAGATGATGCCATGGATTTAGTTAATTTGTTGAAATTTGAGAAGAAAGATAAGAGCTGTGTGAATAGATAGAATTGATAATATTTAGGACAAAGTGATGATATTAAAAGTTTCCAAATATGAAAAATTTCCAAGTAGATGGGGTCTACTCCAGTTGTATTGAATTATTGCTATGGGTCTACTGTAATAAGTGGATGAAGCTACAAAGAAAGACTATACCTCCGAAAATATCTTAGAATTATTGCACGATAATTTTACATTTCTATTAGATATTTTGTATTTAAAAAAGGGGCCTAACTTGATTCAGAATTTGTGTCGAGAAGTTTCACATTGAGAATGAAACACTTTCTAACAAAGGTTACTCAATATTTAAGGCTCAAGCCTAAAATAATTGATTAGAAATGAAAAAGTAATTATCACTCCAACTAAAGTGGAGAATTTTTATACTTATTTTTTGCATTCATATTTGTCTAAAATAAAATAAATAAAAAATTTAGTAAAAAATCAAAAGATTTGACTATGAAATTATTAGTTAGTGAGACAATATATAATTACTTCAGTAAAAGTTTGTGTAATTAGATAAATTTTTCTACTATTTTTGACGAAGTGTAATCTTTCATTACAATGACAAAGAAATTACACTTTTATCTGCTTGTACTTTTAGTGGTTTCATTGTGCATATTGTGACTTCCCGCATAAATTTTGCCACAAAACAGTGCTTAGAAACATGTCCGACGTGCCCCGGAAGGCTCTAAAAACTCTTTGGACTATAGCAACGGTCTGGGCACTGTAGCAACGGATAGGTACTGTAGCAGGTAGTGTAGCAACGACTAGAGTGCTGTAGCAGGCACTGTAGCAACAACTAAAAATGACCCTTAGGAAATTGTGTATATAGGAGGGCCATTTTCATTTGTTAGGAAACAAGTAACAACAAGTAGAACATCAAGGAAAGCAAGAAAACATAGACATTAGGAAGCAAACATTGTATAACTTTCATATTCTCTAATAAAAGAGTTCTTTCTTTATTCCTCCAGATATTCAAGTTCCTTCATAGTCTTTTGCTTAGTCTTTCAAAGTTCTTCTAAGCATTAGAGTCAGGTTGACTAGCAACTTTAGCATTAAAAGTTTGCTAGGTGACACGGTTCATTGGAATTACGACCAAGTCCGTGATAGTTGGTATCAGAGTGCAAGGTTCAGGAACATCAGTGGGAATGGAAGGTGCAAGTGAGATCACCCAAGTTGGCAAGGAAAAATCCAGGGTCCAGAGGTCTCGTTCCAGGGATGTCATGGGAGACATGGCTAGCTAAGCTAGAATTAGCTATAGCCGATAGGCTAGAGAAGTTCGAGGAGGCCGCCCAGAAGTTCAAGGAGTTCGAACACAACCTGGACGGATTGCGAGAGGAGATGCAATCCGCCATGAACCAAGTCCTGGCTCAATGTCTCGACAGTGTAAAGGCTATGGATTTGGCACATAAGGCAGAGATTTCTTCAATGCGGGAAGAGCTAGGGAGGCTCTTGCATAATCTAGATAGCATGGAAGAAGAGCTTAGCCTGTGCAAGAGGGCTCTTGCCCAAGGGGGTGCAAGCACGTCTGAGGTAAGGACTGCCCCTTCCAAGTTGGATGTTCCACGACCTAAATCTTTCAAAGGGTCAAGGAATGCGAGGGAACTAGATAACTTCACCTGGAGCATGGAACAATACTTTAGGGAACTCACCATGACCGACGAAGCCCCAAAGGTGGATTTGGCTAGTCTCTACCTCGAAGACACCGCGATGGTATGGTGGAGGAGGAGACAGGGTGACATAGAGAAAGGCACCTGCTCTATTGGTACATGGGCAGAATTCTGGGCAGAACTCAAGAAGCAGTTCTACCCCAGCAACGTGGAATAAGAAGCACGTGGAAGGCTGAGGCAACTGTAGCACGAAGGGAGCATTCGGGAATACGTAAAGGAGTTCACTGAGGTACTTCTTGAGATTCCAGACTATCCTGACAAGGAAGATTTCTTTGCCTTCATGAATGGGCTACAACAATGGGCAAGGCTTGAAATCGAAAGACGAGGGGCTCAAGACTTGACCATTGTTATCTCCATTGTCGAGTCCCTTATTGAGTTTAGGAAAGTGGAGAAACCTAAACCAAAGGACAAGAGCAGCAACGAGAAGAGTGGTGGAGACCCACATTGAGACAAGGAGGCAACATAAAGGGCAAAGGGACCTATGGAGTACCAGGCCAAGGCCAGACCCCCTATTAGCTGCTTCTTATGTGAGGGGCCACATAAGGCGAGAGAATGCCTCAAACAGAGCAAACTCTTGGCCTTGATCGAGGAACGCGAGCAGGAGGAGGCCAAGATAGGGGCCGTACGACTCCTCAGTTCAATCAAGGCAAACGTGGAGGTTCCCAAGAGCGAGAAGAAGGGGAGGCTGTTTGCGGAAGCCAAGATCGGAGGACACACCGTGAAGGTATTAGTTGACACGGGAGTTAACAATAACTTCCTCACCCTTCAGGAGGCTAAGCCATGGTTGGCTCAAGGGACTCAACTCTGCTCCAACCAAGACCTTTGGAGTTGCTCGGAACGTAAGGGTAAGCTTAAGAAATTGGAATGGCCATATCAACTTTTCAATCGTGACCATGGACTATTATCCACTTGTCTTGGGTATTGAGTTCATGGACTAAGTTAAGGCTGTCCCAATTCCCTTTATGAACTCATTGTGTATCTTGGAGGAAGGCAACACTCATCTAGTCCCACTAGAGAGGGAAACCCGACTCCAAGAAAAGCAAATCTCAGCTAGGCAACTCGCCAAGGGAGTGAAGAAGGATGAGCCAACCTACCTCGTAGCCTTGAAGGAAGAGGCTGTCGTTCTTCCAACTGTAGTAGGTACTGTAGCAATGGCTAGAATACTGTAGCAGGCACTGTAGACGTTTTAAGTTTAGTTTAAGTCCAAAAACGTATTTCTCTTCACATTCTTACATTAAAAACAAGAAACCCTTCCCAGAACTTCAAGTGTAGAAATTCAAGAACAATTAGGGCGTTCAAGATAATTCTTTCAATCTTCCAAGAACTCATTCCAAGGTATGTAAGGCCACCCAAAAGTAATTATTTTTGCTAATATATTAGAGATTGAAACTCTGGTGGCTTCATTCTAAAAAATTCTCTAACTTTGGTGGTATCTGCCCCGTCATTCCTACAATCTCCCTGGCGACCTCCCTGAGTGGTGACTGCCTGGGCCAAAGTCTGAATAGCCTGGCGAAGCTCAGCATTAGAAATGTCTGCCTGCTCTGGCTACTCCACAAGCACCGCTAGGCCTCTGGGTTCCTCAGGAATTCTGCCAGGCTGGTTTGCATTCCTTCTGGCTGGGTGTCCTCTACCCTTGACAGGTCCGTTAGCTCTACGGGGAGGCATGATTTGAAAAATACAGTGTGAACGCACGAGTTAGAAAGGGACTTTACAAAGATATACTCTGAAGCACGAGACAAAGAATGACAAGTAATGATCACACTTTCTAATGTCCCATAGCATCCCTATTATAGATGTGGTGTGCTTTACACCCATAATACGGACTCGACTAGACACGGTTCCATAGACTCCCAAGGAACCTTGAAGATCTATGCTTTGATACCAAGTTTGTCATGCCCCGAGCCTGCACCCTGGACGTGGCTGACACTCAGAAATCATTTCTGGTCCCAAGCGAACCACTTGGCCTGGCTACTTACTCAGCAGAAGACTTAATAACAGTGGAAAAACTAAAGAAACAATAAGAAAGTTCATAACTGAATAAAAGGCTTGTAAGTAATATCTGAACAACTGAAAATTAAAATACTAAACATGTGGCCTATGGAACCTCTACTAAGCTGTTTGAAAAGGGCTACTGAGACAGGCCCCAAGTAGCCAGAAATAAAGCAAAGACTGAAAGAAAATAACATAAATATGAGCCTCTGATTGGGAATAGGCCTCACTACTAGTCTGAAAGCTCTCAACTTCTCAACGGAGCGGCTGCTGTGGAACTCAGTCACCTGCGTCTACATCATAAAGCAATGCAGGTCCTAAGGACGTCAGTACGTAGAATGTACAGTATGTATGATGGCCAAAACATTTAAACAGTATATCATATATACTTCTCAAAAACATACTCATGAATTATAGTTAATTAGCAATAATCGTCCAGGTTGGTATGCTGAAAACAACATGCTAAAAATGATATGCTGAAAATAATAAGTAAAACATAATTTTCTTCACTTGAGGAGTTTCTCTAACCGACAACCACCACTATGAGCTTCGTGGTGATACAACATCTTGCCCACGCTGCCAGAGTTGTCCCGTACTTTGTCGAGGTAGGGGATAAAGTGCTAGGGGAGTGGATCCATCCCAAATTTGGGCCATCTCAGTGGCTAAAGAGGAAGGTACTATAGTACAATCCTATCCTATGTTGACTGCATAGTTTATGAGTGTGAGTAATTTGTCCTACTCTCACCCATATCGGTGCTCAATACTACTCCCAAAATGTCTTTACTTAGCTCATACTTAAAGAAATATAACTTCTTGAAATCTGGTTTCTCGGGAACTTTGCCCAACTTTTCTACTAAGTTTTCTCAACTGAAAACTTTATCTTTACTGAAACTAATATCATTCATGTACTTTAAATCATGCTAGATTACTCAATTAAGATACCAAGAAAATCTTCAAGAAAATCGTTCTTTAACTTGGTTTAAAATAATCTTTTCTTTTCTTGAGATAATACCAAGATGTTCAAGAATACTCATCAAATATAAATCTTGATCATAAATAAATATCACTTTGATAATAATTCTTTAAATGAGATCATATAGGGACCAAGAATTGTAATATTCTTCAATAATTTACGCATACGTAAAGAAACTGTACTAAATTTCCACATACTTTTTCAAGAACATGATCAATCCAAACTTGAAACTCTAGGATGAAAAATAGGTTATAATTTTCTAAAATATTCTAAAGTAATGATTTTAGAGCGGCCTTATATACCTTGGAATGGTTTCTTGGAATATTGGAAGAATGATCTTGAATGCCTTAATGTTCTTGAATTCTACGTTTGAAGTTCTGGGAAGGGTATCTTGCTCTTAACGTATGAATATGAAGAAAAAAATACGTTTTTTGAACTTTAACTTAAAACTGACTTAGTTTAGGATATGGAGTATGAGAAAGGCCGATTTTACCCCTCGCCATTAAAAGAAAAAGAAACGGGTCTGATTTACACTAGTGTGCGTCGCGCACTAGTGTTAGAAATTCGATTTTCGCAAAACTCAGCTTTTCGTCGAAATTTCGAAAAAACACTAAGTGTAACTCTGTGTTCTCTCCGCGTCACGGAGAGGACACGGACCCTCACTATTTCTGAACTTTTTTGGGAAAAGTAACTTGCATTTTTTGAGTTTTTTTTAGTCGGGACCATTTTTCGACTCAATTTTTCGCACTGATCACAAATTCGATCTCTGATTTGCAAATGGAGCACCGAAAGACACGTTACACAAGGTCAAGTTGGGGGTACTTTTGTCATTTCACGGGGGTGTTACAATTTCACCATGAATCTTAATTATATGATGAAAGATTTTGTCCTAAATATAATAAAATATTTTTTTTCTTTTTATTTATGACTTCTCTACTTCTATAAAAAAAACTTTAATTTCAACTTCTGATCCATCAATCATTCAACAATCAACCATTTGACTTGTATCTTCTTATTTTACGTTTTATCGCAAACTTCAATTTGATTCTCAGGTTTACTTATATTACACACTTACTTTTTTGATTCATATTTTTCCTCTTTCTTTTGCTTTTTGAATTTAAAAAAAATAATATTAATTGTTATGTCAGTTTAACTTACTTCATTCATATTATATTATGGCCTTAGATTAGTTAGTTGAGTCTAATAAATTTTCGTTATTTAAAAATTTCTCTTATTTTATAACTAACATCTTCGTCTATTCACAAGTCATTCATCTATTCAGGTAAAGTAATGTATCAAGTAAGGTAATACTTCATCTAATAATTTTTTTTATGTAAATTTATATACTACTCTTATTATTATTTTTGTCAATGATTTATTTTACACTATCTTGCAATGAATTCTGAGAATGACTTGATCAATAAGGTTGTATCATTTAATACTATAAAAGATATAAAAGTCTTACTTATTGGCTATGGACCAATAAAACAATATAAAAGGGGCACCAATGAAGGCACTCGAAAGACTTTAATATTTGTTGACAAAGAGGTAATATATTTTTTTTATTTTTTATATTTTTACATTACATATATATTTTAGTCATTAACGATTAATTTTTTTAAATAGAGCACAAAAGTTAATGCTACACTTTTTAACAATCATGTTGTAAAGTGGGACGAAAAATTGCAAGAAGACAATTTATTACATCATAAATGGACGCACTAATAATGCTAATCTGAATTTTCTATCGGTAAAATCGTCTTTTCATCAATTTTCTTTAAATTTTCTTTAATTATATTTATAATATTGACTTTTAAAATATATGAAAACAAGTGATAAAGCCGTGGAAAGACTATTAAATCCTCCGTATTTAATAGACTTCTACCTCTTTCTTATTTGAATCAAGAAAATAGTTGCTAAGTAAGTAACTTTGATTCAAATTTTAAGTTTTCTTTATCTTAAAATTTTCTTTTTTATTCATGTTGTGAATTTAAGGAAGACAATAATAGTTGTTATGCTAGATTATTACTTATAAAATAATTTCTTTACTCTTAATATTGACAAATCCTTTCTCTTTATAGAAACACTTACTAGATTATATTATTACATACAATAATTAATTTTTGAATATATATTTATTATTAATTAACGCAATATCCACGTGCAAGGTAATTTTTACCTAATTATTGTATTATCATTTTAATAATATTAAATATTAAATATAGTAAACATGATTAAAAAAAAGGAAGAAGATTTTCTTATAATGGTTAAATTCCTACACAAATAATGTTTTTCAACTAAATTAGACTTAATCCAAAAAGAAAATAGTCATAAATAGAAACTTTCAAATAATAATAAAAAAAGTAAAAAAAATGTTAAAAAGAAAAGTGGTTTAAAAATCGTCTGGAAAAATAGGCATAACTTTCAAAAAAATAGACTTGATAAAAAAATTTAAAATAATAATAATTGTTTTTTAAAAAAAACTTCTAAAAATAAAAATAAATAAAAAGTTTTTAAAAAGTCTGAAAACTATCCAAAAAATTGGCCAAAAAATAAAAAACACAAAAAAATTATCAAAAACATGTTAAACTTTTTCTATGGACAATTTACCTAATATTTAAGGTTGAAACAAACTAACAAATGAAATAATAAAGTTGTATAGTCCAATACTAATTTCACTATATACAACGATATATGAGTTTAGAGGTAATAGTATTTTCCCATCTTTCATAAATATTATATTATATGCATGCTGGTTGATAATTTGTTTGCATTTTTATTGACTTCAATTTTTATTTATATGTATACATACTTGCTTGGAAGGAATATATATATTTATTTAGAAATTTAAGTAGCTTTCAGAATACAACTCAACCTATAAATTGGTATTCAATATGAATTATAACAAAATTTTCTACTAACACATTTATTTTTTTCTTTAAATAGAATCCTAAAATTTTATGAAAAACGTGTATGATGTTTTTTTTCTTATTTTAGTTAAACTCTTAGTATGTATGTTCTAGCGAGTAATGATTTGACGTGATGCACACGTGCAACACACGTAAGCTAAACTAGTTGTTTAAAAAAGGAAAAAGGCTCACAGATAGAATTGTATTACTATTATTATCTTATTTCTTCCACTGATGAATTGACTGAACGAAGGTACATGAGATTAGGTGGTCCGCTTGGGGGCTAACAATAGTTTTCGAGTGCCAGTCACATCCAGGGTATCCTCCGGGGGTGTAACAAACTTGGTATCAAAGCCCATAGTTCGAGTGTCCTAGGGAATCTATGAAGTCGTGTCTAGTCGAGTCTTGTTTATAGGTGTGTTGTGCACCACACTTCATAAGTAGGAGGCTATGAGACATTAGGAAGTGTTACCATTCTTCTATGATTTGAAATCATGCTATAAAGTTAACTTGTAAAACCTGTTTTTAACTCATGCATTTTACGCTTATAGAAAATGCCGCCTAAGAGAACAACCAGTCAAAGAGATGCCCCAGCTCCGATCTTATTGCTGAGAACACCCAATCGGAGGATCCGATGCAGACTAAGGCCAAGAGACGGGGATGCCCCGCTAGGACTGCCAAGGTCCCTAAGCCGTCCCTGCTCAGCCCCGGCCAGCTCCCACTACTGAGGCAGAATTCAGAGGAGTCATCGCCATGCTGACTCAGTTGGTGGCCTCCCAGGGAAATAGCCACGGTTCTCAGGCTCCTACTTCTAGCTCACAAGAGCCCTTAGCTGCAACCTGGCTCAAGGACTTCTTGAGGATGAACCCGCCTATATCTACGAGGTCGAAGGTGGAGGAGGACCCACAAAACTTCATTGACGAGATGTACAAAGTTTTGAGGGCCATGCATGCAACCAAGATTAAAGGAGTTGAGCTTACATCCTACTAGCTGAAGGACGTGGCTAATGTGTGATATACTCAGTGGGAAGGGAGTAGATGAGAGGATGCGGAGCCTGCAGTATGGGAGGAGTTTGAAGCCGCCTTCCTTGATCACTTCTTTCCTCAAGAGTTGAGGGAGGCGAAGACGGATGAGTTTGTGAATCTGAAACAGGGAGGGATGACTGTGAAGGAGTATGACCTTAAGTTCATCAAACTGTCGAGGTACGCTCCAGAGATGGTGATGGACATGATGACGAGGATGAGAAGGTTTGTGTCTGGCTTGGCTAAACATGTGCAAAAGGAGTGTAAGGATGCCTTGCTGATTCCTAGTATGTACATCTCTAGACTTATGATATATGCCCAGCAGACAGAGGAAGACAAGAAGAGGGATAAAGAAGAGCATTTGAGCAGAAAGTCAAAGTCAACGGGACATGAACCTAGCCCCCAGAGATAGCATAGAGGTGACAAATCTTATTTTCAGAAGAGATCATCACATCCCATACCATCAACAGCAAGTGCGCTTGTGCAGTTAACTAGGTATGATCAGAAGTCTCAGGGTTATCAGAATTTCAGGACCTTAGGCACCCAATCTAAGACCAGTGTAACTCAGGGTATAAGGGAAAACCATCTTGCAGTAAGTATGGTAAGCTTCATCTGGGTGAGTGTCATGTAGGCAAGGATGTGTGTTATGCTTGTGGTTAGGCTGGTCATTTCAGCTATGAATGTCCGAAGAGGAGGCGAGGTTAGGGGAGCGGTAGAGCTCAGCCTTCGACAGCACCTCCAGTAGGTAATCAACAGAGGGGTACTACTACTATGGGTACAGGAGGCGGGATAAATCGTCTTTATACTATAGGTAACTGTCAGGAGTAGGAGGTTGCACCAGATATTGTCACGGGTATACTTCGTGTCTTTACTTATGATTGCTATGCTTGCTTGATCTGGGAGCCATGTTGTCTTTTGTGACCCCTTATATGGGTAGAAAGCTTGGTTTCTTCCCGAGTGTTTGCTTGAGCCCTTTTCTATCTTTACTCCTACTGGTGAGTCAATCTTAGTTGAGAGGGTTTAGAGGGATTGTGTGGTGTCTATTTATCATAGAGACACTTTAGCTGATTTGATAGAGTTGGAGATGGTTGATTTTGATGT
>JAOTQR010077398.1:0-12193 GCA_025774065.1 Solanum ossicruentum | reverse complement strand
CATATACTCATTAACTGTTAATGACTCTGTTAACTAGTCAATAGCCAGTCAACTAACCTCCTAACTACGTCTCTAACAACTTTACTAACTGCTAACAAAATTGTTAACTAATTCTATTATTCTCAACACCCCCCTTCAAGCTAGGTAGTGTAAACAAGTTTAACACTCCTAGCTTGCACAAAAGATATGTATGTTGTGTCTTACTCAAGGCCTTGGTGACCAAATCTTCTTCTTGGTCCTTGGATCCAACATGTGATGTTTTGATTGTCCCATTTTGGATCTTCTCCCTTATGAAATGCAAGTCTATTTCGATATGTTTAGTTCTTTCATGAAATATTTGATTCGCAGCGATTTGAATTGCTGCTTTGCTGTCGTTGAGTAGCTCCACTAGTGTTTCAACATCAATTCTCTGTTCCATACAAACACCTATTAACCAAAAAATCTCTGCAACAGTTGCCCCCATACTCCTATATTCAGCCTCGGTTGAACTCTTAGAAATTGTGTTTTGTTTCTTTGATTTCCAAGAGATTAAAGACTTCCGCAGCTTGACAATATAGCCAGTGACTGATCTTCTTATATTTGGACATCCTGCCTAATTTGCATCACAAAATGCAATCAATTTGGTTGCCTTTTCTGAGCTCAACAGAACCCCCAATCCTGGTTCATTCTTGATATATCTAACTACCCTGTAAGCTGCATCCATGTGAGACCTGTTTGGTTTCTACATGAATTGTCTTAGCATATGCACAATATATGTAATATCTGGTCTTGTCATAGTCAAGTACAACAGTTTCCCAATCAGCCTCTGATATGGTCCTGGGTCATCTTGCTCAACTTCTGTTGTTAATCTACCTACATGTTTATCATACTCTACTGAGGTACGCCTTTGATTATGTTCCATTAGAGTGCCCACTGTTTTACTCCCTGACAATCCCATATCACTGATTAACTCAAGTGCATACTTCCTTGGGTTCATGAGGATTCCTTCTTTTGATCTTGCTATCTCAATGCAAAGAAAGTACTTCATCTCACCTAGGTGTTTGATCTTAAACTTCTCCTGCAAAGTTACCTTGGCTTCCTGGACCAATGTATGATCATTCCGTGTGATTAGCATATCATCAACATATACCAGGATGATAACTATGTTGCCTTCCTTCTTTCTAGTGAATAAAGAGTAGTCAAACAGACTCTGAGTGAAACCAGATTCGGTTAGAACTTCAACAAGTTTCAAGTTCCATTGTCTTGACACTTGCTTGAGACCATATAAGGACGTGTGCAGTCTACATACTTTTCTATTCCCCCCTTGACTTCCAAATCCTGGTGGTGGAAGCATATAAACCTCTTCTATTAAATCTCCTTGAAGGAATGCATTGAAGACATCCATTTGGTATAGACACCAGTGACGAGAAGCTGCCAAAGCATGAACCAGCCTGACTGTGACCATCTTGACCACATGAGAGAAGGTTTCTTGATAGTCTAAACCTTCCTGTTGATTATAACCCTTTTCAACTAGCCTGGCTTTGTATCTTTCAACTGTACCATCAGTTTTATACTTTACTTTGAGTACCCGTTTGCAACCTATATGTGTCTTACGAGAAGGAAGATCAACCATGGACCAAGTGTGATTGTCTTGTAGGGCAACTAACTCCAAGTTCATGGCATCTACCCATAGAGGGTCTTTGAGTGCTTCGTTATAGGATTGTGGTTCCCTAACAGAGGTAATTTGGGATAGATAAGCTTGGATAATAAGGGCTAAGATTAGTGTGGGATATATAGGACTGTATAGGATATAGACAAGTAGATGTAGTGGTTGAAGTTGGCTTGTCATACACATAGTCATCCAACCAAGCAGGGGGATTTCTAGTTCTAGTTGATCTTCTGGGAGGAACAGGTATTGGTATAGGGATAGTATCAGGTGGTGGAGTTGTGGATATGTTAGGGGACAAGTTTGGAGGATCTTCAGTGGTGTGAGGGGCAGGTATTGTGGATGGTGGAGTGATAGAATCCTCTGGATTGGTTGTTGTGAGAACAACATTTGGAAAGAGCTGCATTTTCTGATCTTTAATCAGTTGAAAAGGGAAGATATGTTCTCTAAAGATGACATCTCTACTGACAAAGAAAGTATTTGTGAGCATATTGTAGAGTTTGTATCCCTTTTGTGTGGAAGATACCCCATCAACACAGCTGTAACAGCCCTGGAAGAAAATTTGGTCACTGTTATTCAGATTTGTGGCAAAACACAAGCACCCAATAACCTTCATGTGAGCTAGAGATGGTGGCCTGCCATAAACTATCTCAAAAGGGGATTTGCTAGACAAAACTTGTAATGGTAACCTGTTAATAACATAAACAACAGTAGATATACATTCATTCCAGAATTTTAATGGTAACAAACCTTGCAAACAAATGGCCCTAGCAACCTTTAAAATGTGCCTGTGTTTTCTCTCAACCACCACATTTTGTTGAGGAGTGTGTACACAAGAACTTTGATGAATGATGCCAAGAGAATTAAATAGATCATTGTAATTGGAATTGAAAAATCCAATCCCATTGTCACTTCTAAAGAACTGCACCTATGCACCAAATTGATTTCTTATCAAAGTAAAGAATTGTCTAAGGATGACAATTACATCACTTTTCATCCTCACCATATAAACCCAAGTCATTCGACTACAATCATTTACCAAGGTAAGAAAAAATCTACAGCCATCATGGCTTGCCACTCTATATGGACCCCAAACATCTCCATGAATGATAGAAAAAATGTTTGTGCTTCTACTAGAACTACTAGAAAAGGGCAGTCTAGTCTGCCTAGACATTGGACAAATAGTACAGTCTTGAATGTCATGGCAATCTCTCTTAAGCTTCAAGGTATGAATCTGGTGCAACACTTGCCCCGTCCAAGTCTCCTATTCCAAACATCCAGGTGTTCAACCTTTTCCACACTGCTACTATTGACATTTATTGTATTAACACTTCCTTCCTTCTTTATTGGTAGCTGAATTTTGTATAAACCAGCATCTTCTCTACCAATCCCCTACACTACTCCACTGAATAGATCCTGCATAACACAGAGATCAGGGAAAAAAGTGACAGCATACTTTAAATCTCTGGTTAATTTGGATACTGACAAGAGGTTGTGTTTAAACTCAAGGAAACACAGTACATTTGTGATAGTATCTCCATTATCTAGGTTGCATTTTCCCACACATGCTATATCTAGTGCATGAAAATCTGGTAAGTAAATTCTTTTAATATTTTCTTTGGAAATCTTACTGATTCCATTCAACAACTCCTTACTATGAACCATGTGATTAGAGGCTCCAGAGTCTACTATCCACTTTCTAAAGGATGCACTATTGGAATCCAAGAAAACTTGATTCATACCTGCCTTTTCTGAGGCAGAAGGAATTTATTTATGGAGCATCTTTAAGATTTGATCATATTGGTCCTGAGTGAACATCATTCCTCCTCCTTGTGAACTTCATTCAGGTTGGGAACATTCTGTGGTGTATTTCTACACTGGAAAGAATCTTGGCTATCTGACTTTGTCACTGTATTGGCTATATACTGTGGTGAATATGTATTCTTCTTCTTAGATTTTTGATCTGCTAGATATCCATGGATTTTGTAGCATGTTTCCTTTGTATGCCCTCTACATTTACAGTACTCACAGAACAGATGTGCATTTCTCCCTTTATAATTTCCCCTGTCATACGAACCTGAACCAGTAACTATAAAAGAACCACCATGACTTCCCTTTTTTGAATATCCAGACCCTTCCTTACTACTGAACAATGCTATGCCACCTGATTCTTCAGTTGATTTCTCCAAATTTCTTTGACTTTCTTCAGTCAACATCGGATATTCCTTGTTGATGTTGGGAACAGGCATCATTATCAGTATTTGGCTTCTAGCTTGTGAATAGGTTTCATTTAGTCCTTTCAAAAACTGTAATAGTCGTTGATATTGGTAATGCTCCATACATCTTCTCAATCCTGCACATTCACATCCAGGGCATGGAATAAGTGAGTCAAACTCCACCCACAGATCCTTCAATTTAGTAAAATAGCTTGAAATAGACGATGTGCCCTGTGTTAATGTTGTAATTTCCTTGTGTAGTTGAAATACTCTAGAACTATTCTCCTTATCGAATCTCTCCTTGAAATCACTCCATACCGTGCTTGCAGTAAAGGCATAAGCTACACAGCTTATCAGTTCTTTACTCACAGCACTCATAATCCATGACAACACTATAGCATTTTCCTTCTCCCATAGATGATGAAGAGAAGTGTTAAACTTGTCCTTCGTATGTCTCCCATCAACAAGTCCCATTTTGCTTTTCCCTATCAGACCGATCCTCATGGATCTAATCCATAAGGCGTAGTTTTCTGGACCTGTTAGTTGAAATGAGATGAGGGAACTACCTGGTGTGTTGTATCGCTACAAGTATAGCGGATGATTCTGATCGATCATCGCCATAGTGACTCTTCTAGCTTCAGCTTCTCCAATTTCTGCCATTACTGAAGATCCGACGCCTATATGTCTGAAAATCTCCTCCGACCTAGCTTCAGTGAATCGAGAGTGTGATAATCCTAAACTTCGTCAACCTGCTCTGATACCATGATGAAATTTAGAGATGATTCAATTTAGTAGTAAAAAGGAACAAATTGCATAGAATACAGTGAAATGCTCATAGAAAGGGAGAGCATTTGAAGCTGCCATTGAAGAGAAATAAAGAAGGGGAAAGTTCTTCTGTTATTCCATTCTATACATCTGTACACATATATATATGTATATTTTTACATATACTTATTAACTGTTAATGACTCTCTTAACTAGTCAATAGCCAGTCAACTAACCTCCTAACTACATCTCTAACAACTTTACTAACTGCTAACAGAATTGTTAACTCATTCTATTATTCTCAACAAGAATGTCACAAAAAAAAGCTTACCTGATAACATTGAAACAACCACAAAAGTGTAAAAAACTAAAAAGAGCCAGAGCAACACACGAAGTGTTAAAAGCATACAAAGCTCACACAGAAGTTTGCTATTTTACAAAGATGATCACTACAAATATTACCTGAAATGTAACATGGATAGCAATTTTTCAGGACATATGTAGCTAACACTTCACAAATTAGTTAGATAATGCAACAAGTAAACTGAGCTACTGAATATGTTAATGAATAAATTAATAATCCTATAAGATTTTGATAGGAATCTGCTCACCACAATGTTCAGTGGAATTTAATGTTGTAGCACGGAATAAATGACAAAATAGAGGAAAATATGGTAATTTTGAGATAGTGTCTAAGGTAGTTAATAGTACGGGCTTGCCTAATATGGGTTACTTCCAGGTTGGTGGGTGCAGATTTCCCTAGTCATTAAAAACAAAATACTTGAAAACAAACATCTTTTATGGTCAAATTGGGGAAACATGCATTTTTTTACCTTGCATCGAATGTTTGTGATCTTAAGTTGCTAATAGGGAAGTCCATCACCCAAAAGGTTTCTTTGAGATGGACGGCCAAGGAAAAGCTTGTCAGATGACTGTAGCTTTCTATCATGCCTCAGAAGGGTACCCTTGGCGTGGCCGGCTCTCAGAGACTATTGCTAGCCCCCGAGCGAACCACTTGGCCTCATCGTTACATCAACTCGACAGCAAAAGAATAGTACTCAATTAAAAGGACATCATGTGAATAAATGTACATAACATCAAATAACCTATGGTCTCAAATGTATAAATTTGGAATACATATTACTTAATAATACATTACTCAATGTCTATGAAGCCTCTACTCAACAATCTAGATGGTGTCATGACTGGACATGAACACCTCAACTCAAAGAAAATAAATAATACTTCATGACCAGAAAGAATATAAAAAGGCTCCTTCGAAAATGCAAGTAGGTGTCACCTACTCTGGAATGTATTGATACTGACTTCAACAGTGCATGTGTTGAAATCATCTATCTCATGTATCTGCATCAAAAAATGATGCAGGCCTAGAATGTACGTCAGTACATGAAATATATTGATACGTAAAATATCTCAAGAAAATAAGGCTCGACACATTCATCTCGACTCAACAACTCATACTCAACTCAAAACTCATGCTCGACTCATTATATGCAAGTTTAAAGTAATTCATACATCTAAAATATACTTGGTAAAATAAGCTTAGTAGTGCTAATCTTAGTTTAAAAATATCATTCTTAATCAATATAATGTTTCTTGGGAATTTCTCTTAACCGACATCCTTATCCCACCACCTTAAGTAAGGTGATGCACAACCAATCAGCATCATTGACACACCCATCATTAACTTGCCACGAAAAAGGGCAATCAACTCTCTCTTGGATCCATAATAAATGTCCACTTGTGGGACAAGAGCCGTCAGACTATCTATGACAATTATCCTACGCTGGCAACATAGTCTTCTAGGTTAAAGTAAAAGTATTCTCGCTCCCCGCTCGATGCTCAATACTTCTCCCAAGACAAAAACATGCTCAACTCATCGATTAAGTCATCATTGACTCATCATCATCATAGCTCAACTCATCATCATCACATCATTATTTCATCATCTTCTTCAATAAATATATTTTTTAAAAAATATGTATTTGCATCATCATCAATGTGTACTCAAAACGTCATTTAAATTTAATGTTCAATTTCATGAAAAACTCATGCTCATGTAGACTTAGTAAATTATGATCAAAACTCAACTCAACATACTCAACTCAAATCTTCAAAACCCAACCTTAACTCAATATATGCATGGACTTCTCAAAAATCATGAATCTAAAGTTCATGCTATTAAGTATCAAACTATAGCTTAATGCCATATTGAAAGTATATGATGCAATAAAACCTCATAAAACATTAAACGAATTCACAATAAGTACATAATCTCAGTATTTAGATAATAAAATTTCTCAAATCTCAATCTTTTACCAAACCTTGACTCAAGAAGTTGAAGGGGTATGTGAGGAATGAAATATCACACTTTAGTGAGTCTTACATACTTGGGAATTGAAGGAACGATCAAACCTCAATGGATTCTTGTTGTGAAATCAAGAACCTTACTCTTTATCTTTTCTCCTCTCCTTGGTCAAGAAAACACTAGGTGAAAATAGAAGAAGAATGAGGCTAAGATCTATTTCAGGACTTATATTTAGTCCCAAAATGGCTGAGGGTTGAAAGGAGTGGGTGGGAATTGACAAAAATAACCTTTCTCAGAGGCTATAGAAATCCCATTATGGGCCCTATTACGACCCGTACACTACACCACGACTCGTAGGATCCCTCTCTTAACCCTTTAGCATAATTCCAGAGTTTCTGGAAGTTGATACGAGCCCATACTATGACTCTTTCCCCAACCTACGACTCTTAACAATGGTTTTCTAGTGCAACTTTACACTAACAGTCTTCAGTAAAATGGTCATAACATTTGACTCCGAACTTGGAATAAGGTGAAACAAGTTTCCTTGGAAAGCTAATTAAAAGATCTTTCATTTAGTATGTTATGTGTCATCTAGTTCTTTGAGTGCTATAATTTATCATCATTTAAATGTGACCCTTGCATAATCCAGCACTAAAAACTCGATTCATAAGAAAGTCTTGAACTCATCTAAGTACTAGAGGTCTCTTATGACTCTAAAACACTTCCCACATATAGGAATGAGGCTTGAATCATGGGTATATATTAGGACAGAATTATAAGGTGTCACAATATCTTCCCCTTGGGATTATTCGTCCCCGAATGATGTGTAAGGATGGGCACCAAGGCACGAAAATACTCGTGACTCATCTCAACACTCACCCAACAACTCCAACTCTTATCTCTTCTTCAACTTTAATAAATGCTACTCAGACTCAAGAATTAACACATCAATGTAAGAATGGAAAAATCGATTACTTCAAGGATAAGAATATCCCTTAACGTCTCATCATCAAGCGTGAATGGAAAGTCAAAATACACTCAATTCAAATTGCTTGAACACCTCAAAGCAAGTTCAACTCTAATTGAGAATGGGATAATCAATGTTCATAACTCTTCATGGGTAGCTCCTAACCTCACACCTCATCTCAACTATGCTCCCCTTCATTGGACTATATCGCCACTTTAAAGCTTAAAGCTTCTATTCAAATCTCTTCCTAACCACATCCTTTTCTTCTGTTCAAGCCTAATTCTAAGCCCCAAGGTGCTTTTCCTAAGATGATCATACTCCTACAAAGCTAACCCTCAACTCAAGTTCCATACTTCCTCATAAATTTCTTTGAGAGAACACTACTACCCCATTACTACATCTATTGGATCTACCTAAACCACTCACTAAAAATCATCGATAGCTTTTTCCAATCACACATATATGGACATCAACAAATTCAAGCCTATTATTTTAACCACTTCAACTATACCAGACAATTATCAAGCCTACTCAACACTTCTACATTCGTCATTTAGTAAACTTCTTGTTTAAAGGTACACTAACATGCTCTTGCCTAGAGAAACTCTAGTCAACTCTTACTTATTTGCATCATATCACAATATCTCATATTTCTCTTTCTCTATGTCCACAACCTTAATCAAAGGAGGATATTATTATCATCACATCAAAAAACATCTACACTCAATCAACAATAATAACTCATCTATTATCATCAATATCGCTATCAAGACTGGAAACAAGGATTATTGGAAAAGCTTGGAGGAAATGAGCACAAGTACGATACATTTAAGGAATTAAATCTGAGAGCATTCGTAATGTGACACAACATCATTTGCCCTTTTTGGACCTATCATGCGTTTATGGAACTTAACATGTTGTGAAACTCAAGTCGCATCTCGTAGGACATAAAGTTAGGAACTCTGAGGTTTTTGTGAGATTGAGTACACCTATTACTCCTCACCCTCCAAACTCATCACGAACAATGAATCAACATCGGGTACATGGGTTCAATCCAAAGGCATGGTGCTCATACGTAAGACAGGAATAAAATATCACATCAACCTAGCTCTAAGGAATATAAGAGATTGAAAAATCTTAAAATCTCATCCTGATCAACTCATCATTATGAAATCCTAAGACTCATTTTGGTTTATCAACTCCCCATCTCCCCTTTGGCTCAAAGGTCCTCTTCCTAAATCTGCGAATCATCTCCCTTTACTAAGCTATAAACATAGTAATTTACACATCTTGGGGTATCACTATTTACCTTAACATCTCAAATTCTATTGTTGTGCTATGCTCAATGACGTAAAGTCGCTATTAGAACATCTTCTAGGATGTGACTCTTAACTTCCATCTAGCTCTGTAGGCATCTTTCTCTACTGACTATACTTATTGGCATACATATTCACGTAATATCATTCTTATCATCTAACCTCTTAGTAAAAATTACTTACATTCAACTTCTAAGCTCCAATATATATATGACTAGGGAAATCTTGGATTACACAACAAGACTCATTGTCATTCATACATAAATCCCCATCGACCTAGTTACTAAAGGGAACAAAGAATGCTTAGACTAGTTTGTTGTACATTGACAACTCAACTAAACTATCCAAATTCTCAAAGCATGTCATAACTTATAGGTTCACACGACATTACTGTATCGTGAATACCCATCTTATGCTCCCTCTCTTATAGTTTTCCATCATCAATTCACTATCTCTATATAAGGGGTACCTCAACTATACATCATTGCATCTCACTGGTTGCAAGATAACATCTTAACATCGAACACACACTATAGCAAGACCCATAGAGCAAACCTTCAACTAAGACTATCACTTTCATGATTTTATCTCCTTATTCATATCGCTCCTAAAATTCAAGCTTCATGACTTTGCTTCACACACTCCTTTTATACTACACTAACTTATAACTTACTAGGTAACCATCTATGAACACAAATCTAGTAAAATCACGTGGCTAGTGATCTATCAATACCTCCTTATCTCACCGAGCTCATAACTCTTTAAATCACCTAGGGCTCTCACTCTAGAATCATAAGGAAAGTTTAGATCTAGAACCTGGGAAACATGTCACACTCTTCATAAGACTGACAATTCAGCCCATGAGATCCAATCTACAGGTCGGGTTCCTTATTTAATCTATCCTAGTACCTCGTAAGTCAACTTGCAGAAGTTCCTCAACTTTTCATTGTCATGGTTTTCAATTGACGAAGCTCCTGTACGACTCATAGTATCACCTACGGTCCATAGACTAGCTCATAGGATCCAACCCACATCAAAGTCATTACTTTCAGTCCTCCCGAGCTATTAACATCCAGAGTCCGAACATATTTACCTAAACCTCTTACTAGTTTGCGCCACTCTAACTCGTCATAAAAAGAACTCTTCCTCCATACCTCATCATAAACATCAAATGGTATTTACTGCCCATTGCCCAAGACTTATGGGAATCCACTCACCAATACCTCACTTAGATAAGGGACAAATAACTCATGTCACAAGCCTCAATCAATCATAACTCTCAATATTTGGTCATCTCCTCTCTCTCATCATCCTTCTATCTTAGGGGTAGCAACTCTGCTTATAGTTTACAAGACCTCCAAATCACACTCTTAGGTGGCAACCTAAACTCTTTAGATTCATAAGTTTCTCTCTCTCGTAGGTAACATCAAAAGCAAGATTCGAAGGAGAGGGTCTGGATACATCTATAGATAACTCAAACACACGATTCATATGAGTAATAGCGCATTCTTTCTAGTCAAACAACATAGCAAACTAGTCCGCTTCTCTCAAGCCTGGTGCAGTCTCTTTACCATTCTACTTACTCTACCACAGAGGATCTCATCTGTAAGAGTTTGAACATCATTATCTCCATTACCTCATGGACAAGGTATAGGCAAAAGGTTTAGAACAATGCATGAATAATCATAGATTTCTTAGGGCATAGCTCTATTGTACGAATTAGAATTTCAAAGAAGGGAAAATTTTCCTAAATGTCAATAGTCCCATATTTATAGAATTGGGGTCCTCACAACCGTAAACAAGTTCCTACTTCATAGACTCTCTAGGACACTAGAACTCCATGCTATGATACCAAGTTTGGCACACCCTGGGAGGGTATCCTTGGCTTAGCCGACACTCAGAGACTATTGCTAGCCCTCGAGCGAACCACTTGTGCTCATCGTCACATCACCACGACGGGAGAAGAATAGTACCCAATTAAAAGGACATCATGTGAATAAATATACATAACATCAAATAACTCATGGTTTCAAATGTATAAATTTGGAATACATAATATTCGACAATCCTCTACTCAATGTCTATGAAGCCTTTACTTAACAATCTAGATGGTGTCGCAACAGGCCGTGAACACCTCAAAAAATATATTTCAAAAAAATATGTATTTGCATCATGATTAATGTACAGTCAAAACGTTATGTAAACCCAATGCTCAATTCCATCAAAAACTCATGCTCATGTAGACTTAGCAAATTATACTCAAAAGTCAACTCAACATATTCAACTCAAATCTTCAAAACCCAAATTCAATTCAAAATATGCGTGGATTTCTCAAAAATCATGAAATCTAAAGTTCATGCTATCAAGTATAAAACTACAGCTCAATACCATATTGAAAGTATATGAGGCAATAAACCTTCATAAAACATCAAGAGAATTCACAATAAGTACATAATCTCAGTATTTAGATAATAAAAATTTTCAAGTCTCAACTCTTTTACCAAACCTTAACTCAAGAAGTTGAAGGGGTGTATGAGGAACAAAATATCACATATTAGTGAGCCTTACATACCTAGAATTGAAGGAACAATCAAACCTCAATAGATTCTTCTGGTGAAATCAACAACGTTACTCTTTCTCCTTTTTCTTCTCCTTGCTCAAGAAAACCCTAGGTGAAAATAGAAGAACAATGAGGCTAAAGATCTATTTCAGGACTTATATTTAGTCCGAAAATGACTGAGAGTTGAAAGGAGTAGGTGAGAATAGAAAAAAATAACCTTTCTCAAAAGTTGTCAAAATCCCATTACGGGCCCCATAACGCCCGTATTCCTATGAAAAGTTTCATTAACGCGAAATTCGTGTCGAGTAGACCTTGTTATTGTGAGAATTCTTAATTCAATTCATGAGTTGTAAGGAGGGATTTATGTCACCACAAACAGAGACTAAAGCAAGTGT
>JAOTQR010077397.1:0-12196 GCA_025774065.1 Solanum ossicruentum | reverse complement strand
GTTGTTGTTATCGCCTATACAAACAACATTCTTCTCATTCTATCCTCACTCTATGCTACTTGCATCTTCCATTGAATCTGGTGAGGATTCGATTCTCCACGTTGTAATCTCCTCCCAATTTCCCCTTCCCCCACCCCAATTTTTAAAATTTAAAAAAAATCAAAAACACAAACATCAATCTTAGCTACGAGCAACTCATCCTTGTGAATATGTCTACACTTCAATGGCCCAACACTCAACACTCACTGGCTCAACCCTAAAACCATCAAAACTACAAATCCTCCAAAGAACCCTAAATTCACTTCGCTCAAATACTAAAACATATATATACATAAAAAAAAAAAGAAATAAATTCGACAGACTAAAAAAGAACCAAAGCAGAGGAACGAGATACACATCTAAATAGAGACGGACAGATTCATGTAAATTGTTAGTATTATGGTTGCTATTAATTAAATTTTTTTTAAATAGTTTGACGTAGAGCTCTTAATATGGGTCCCATCCGTCGTAACCCTTACATTGCATTCTAGCGAGTTTTAGGACTTGGAGCACATCTTGTGTTCTTTCCACTGCTTGAAGTGATTGTTACGACCATGAAGAAATGACAAATCCCAACACTTTCTTGATCGTCCCTCCGATGGTCAAGAGGGTGAGTGAGATTGTCTTCTAAACGGAGAAGTCGAGACCTAACAAAAGAGGTAAACCAGAAGTCTCGCGAGGGAAACTTGCACGATTAAAAGAGAAAGATTTCAGCTAAAAAATTATCCCTAGAGTCGAGACTAAGAGAAATGTATATATCAATGCTTCCGAAGATTCGAGATACTGGTAGAGACAGTTAGGGTGTTAGGATGGGGATAATATTTGCCTTGATTGGAAATCACAATCAGAGAGAAGTAACGATACGATAGATCTGCAGGAAATCGCGAAGTGAGCGATGTGTCTCGAAGGAGGCAAAGTCCCACTCTACCACAAAATCTATATGATTTATTTGTTATCTAAAAAAGAATCGATTTCATTCAACCTTTGACTGGATATCGTTTGTCCACAAACAAAAGAAAAATAAAGTTGTTTTTTGTGTAGTTTTCACTAAGAATCCAAGGGTTGCCGATCAGGTTAAGTAGTAGTTTTATGTCAGATTGTTGCTCAAGGAAGAGAGAAAACGAATGAAAACCTTACCTCACTGTAGGAGTTCAACAGTCTCAAGACAAAAGAAATGGACATCAAGTGTCAGCTCAAAAACAGGGGTCCCTTTAATGTATCGGACGAGACCAGGAAAGAGATTCGTTTATCAACTCACGAGACCAAAAAAATTGGGTCGTACTTCTAAATCAAAACCGGGACTTTCTGCAATCAGTTCCCTTGCCTAAAGAAAAAAGGATTCTCCCTTCGGTTACTTGAAGCAGCCACATATAACATATATACGTATATAAGAGAACTGTCGTAGGGATAATCGTCCAGGTCTTATTGTGAAAGAAAAAAGTCCCCCCGCCACAGCAAACGGGAATTTTTTATGGGCTTTCGGGTTATTTCTTAAATTTTTTATTTTATTACTAATATTTAATATGAAGTCTCTCGCGCGGGCGAAGGAGATGCATTTCTGGTAGTGGTGGTATTGGACAAGCTCTATATCTATATCTATGCAACTAGTTCTTTCACTTGCTTCCAAATCCATCCATCCATCTTACTCAAAAGCTTTGAATATTCTACTAGAAATCTTGCTAGAACCCCATTTTTTTTCTTCGGAGCCCTTTCTTTTTTCGTCCCCCCGCCCCGGCATAGCGCTTCGCTGAAGAAATCCAAAATCTTTATAGATAGAGCCAATCATTAATTTCGGGTGAATGGAATCCGATACATAAATCAGTTAACAAAAGAATAGAAAAAGCTTGTACAAAGAGTTCGTCTTTCCTTTAACACTAGACTTTCTTAATACTTTTCGAAAATCATGAATTTTCTACGATATTATTAAGTATCTCATCGAAAACTTACAGCAGCACAAGCAAGTTGACCGAAGGGGACCAGCGCTTCTACTTCTCCACCGAGGAGCCGTTAAGGATCGCATCCCGTGTATATTCTACATTATAGCCTGCAACTGATTCCGCTTTCGCTTCTAGTAGGGAAGGAGCCCCAGTAACCACCAATAAGATACAATGAATTGAATAATGGCTCCAAGCACCAAAGTTCCCAAGCTCTTTCTAGCCGAGTGGGCTCCGCACCTGGTTGTGCCAATTTCCCTAGTTGACAATATGACTTTTGTGCCTCATGAATATTAATCAAAGAGGAATGAGGATAGAATAGAAAAATGGAGGTCTAGGGCAAGAGTATTATACAAGATACTTAAATGATTACTTTAAGGATGGTGCGCAATGAAGACCAATCTGCAAGCTAACCTCTCCAATCTTCATCGCTCGACTGAAGGAAGGAGGAGTCCCTTTTGGAGTCTTTGTGCGAGCCGTATGCGTTGAGAGTCGCACGTACTGTAACGAGGGGGTTGGAATTAGACAAAGGCAAGTCAAATCAGAGCCTAATGTTTATACTGCTTAAGATTGTTAAACTTCACTATTCGACTTGATGCTCTGAGAGAGATGAAAAACGATGACAATCCTTCACTCCGGAAGGGTAGGTTCCATACCGGCAATACCTCTTATCCCAGAATCCGCTCAGGACAAAGAAAGCGATCTACGCTCGAGCCTCTTTACGAAATGCAAGTTGTCTAGGCACAAAGCCAAACAAGTCCAGATTAAGTCCAGTTTTTGCTGCAATAGCACTTACTGAAAAGACTATTCTACGACCAGCCGCCTACTTAATTACACTTTCGGCATTGCATTAAGCAAGTTCCTTCTTCTGCGAAAGCTTCTTCTCGAGTTTGGAGCATAAAGTGGTCAGGTGATCAAAATCGCTCAGGTTAGTGAGGACTCACTCACCCATCTACTCCTTATCTATTTAATACTTTCTTCTATCTACAACAGACCTGGATAATAGGTAAGCTCCAATACATAGTTCTTTGGTTAGATTGTCATCATTTTGATTGTGACTTGAAAAAAGAAAGAAGAAAAGGAGTTGAATCGAGGCTCTCAACATTGGAGGAATTCATAGTTGGAAAAGGAATAGTCGTCTCAGTCTAGTCGTCGAAAGGCAAGTCTTCAGAGATAGCATCCGCGCGGAGCTGAAGGAGATTCTTTCAATCGAGATTCACACAAAAAAAGTACAAATAGTAGCCCTCGATTTCTTTTCGTTAATGAAATCCGCCGGTTATTATTATTAGGAACTACAAGAAAGGACAAAAAAATCTGGATTTAGAAATTAATTTATACCTTATACCTATAGTATACATATATACCCTATATCTAAAATTATTTATGGGCTTTTGGGTTATTTCTTAAGTGGTTCCTAATGGAATAGGCAACAAAGCCACCTTGCCACCCACTGCCACTAAATCGCCACCCCCTCCCTCCGATTCTAGATCAATATCAATAAAATGCAGGTTCTAGGGCAAGTGAATTTGAAAGCAGTCTCTTTTAAAGAGAGTTAGAAAAGCCAATCCAGTTGTTTCCTTGTAGCCATCCCCCTACTATCCCAATTGACTTAGTGCCTTTCTTTGGTCTATCATAAGCAACCGAGCGGAAGTAGGTTTCTCTATTTCACACAATTCTTCTGGTAATGCCTTTTCCTCTTTACTTTCTATATTCCTAGTTATATATAAATTATACCATGGAAAGTCCTTCTCTTTTAGTTGTGGTCTAGTTGCGCTCTGGAGGTTTTCAGCTCATCCTATCTGACTTAGCTTGTTTTGGAATTTGACAGGTCAGATAGATCGAGCTGACCTTCTTTTTGTATGGGCTAGAAAATAGCTAGTCCAGCCCATTTATGTGTGGGCCACAGGCTTTATCGAGCCCCATATTTTTGTTCATATATATTTTTCATAAAATTTTCAATTAAATTTAATTTAAATATATTAAAATAAATAGCAACAAGACAATATTACATCGTATTAGTATTACTATTACTTCATCCCTCCATCTTTACTTGTCCATTACACTATTTTGAGATGGCCAACAATACTTGTCCATTTTATGAAATTAAAATAATTTCAAACTTAATTTTTAGTTTACCTTATCATTAATTATAGTAGTTATTTTCTTGTTACATTTTTCAAGACATTGTAATTGTTATATTCAAAAGGTATTTTTAGTTTACCTTTGTTATTAATTATAGTAGTTGTTTTCTTGTTACATTTTTCAAGATATTATAATTGTCATAGTCAGAAGGTGATTTAGTAAAATTGGTCATATTATTTACTGTTTTTTTATCATTGTACCAAATCAATAAGGGACAAGTAAAGATGGACAGAGGGAGTATATATTATAAAAACATAATTTGTATCTAAGTGTTAACATTTGAAAATTTTAAATGAATTTTAAGTTTGGACTCTTATTATTTTTAATACTCTAATTTATTTTTATTTTTAATTATTTTTTAATTCGATTCACGGGCCGACCCAACCCATATTGCAAAAGCCCCACAAATAAGCAGATTTCTTTCGGTTGGGCCAAAAAGCTCATTTTTAAAATGGGCTCTAAAATCGTAGCCCAGCCCTGCTAAATCACGGGTTAGGCCCGATCGGTCCAACGGGTCTAGCCATATTGACGACTCTAGTTTGATATTAATTATTATGCAGACATATTTTTGATATTTTATTATTGATGTAATTATAATTAAAAATTATATACAATAAATTTACCGTTACGTTTTATTTCTTAATTTGTCTAATTCCCTCCAATTTGAATCAGCTATATTTTAAAATATGGCTTTGTAAAATTGTCTTCAATACTTTGAGATGTTTTACTAAATGTTTCAAACTTGAACTGATTAGATTATCAAATAATTAAATTTTAAACAAATATTACCTTAAATGTAACTATTTCTAAAGGTAACAACTATTGTAATTACGGGTGCATATCGATCGGTTCAGTTCAATTTTGAAGCTTATCAATTTGACTTATTGATTATCGATTTGGAAATATGCTAAATCATTATAAAACTATTAAAATATTATCTTATCTATTATTAATCCTTATCAGTTTGCTTATCGATTTAGCCATTAAGATTTGACAAATTTTTTTTTATTGAAAATTACTTAGAAATAAGGTGACAAATCAAATGAACCGTAAACATGAATTGATAAATTTTATCTTGCTCCAAACAAACACTATCACATTGTAGAATAACCAAGAATTTGAAATAGTAAAAATGGAATAATTACCTAATCACACTCCTTTATTTATCATATTTTTCATTATTCTCACCATTACCAAAAATTCCTACTTTACATCTACATTCATCAATTCAGTCATCCGAATACATCAGTAGCTCGGATATATTAATTCTGATTCTTAAATCATTTTTATTTTTAATGTATTATTCTTTAAATGTTACCTGTTGATATTTAAAAATTCTAATTTTTGTATTTAGAACTGAATTATTGTATTAGGTTTGCCATGTTTTTAAAGCAATTTTTATAGAAAAAAATGATAATTAACTCTTTGCAATATGTGATTTATATAAACCCTCTAAATAATAAAAGTATGAAACTATGAAGGATTTTATATATCTAATGGTACAAATTTAATTATTTAATTACACCGAATTAACAATTAACCTATTAAGAAAAACTTAAAACTGTTAAAAATTGATAACCCAATAATAAAAGAAAATTGAGACTATTACCGAAACTTTTAAATTAATAATCCATTATCTATAATTCAATAACTTCATTTTAATTCGAATTATCGATTTTGGTTTGATTTTGAACAACCATAACTCTAATATTGATTTGTAATTAAAAGTATTTCAACTATAAGTATAAAAAAATGATATTCTAATTGGTATATTCAATGAAGTGAAGTCTTACTTTTATTTTTAAACATGTTTAGAATAATTTAGATAGTTCATGTAACAATTGTCTTGTTTGAAAAATCTTCATAGTATAATCAAGTAGCAGTGATTTAAACATTTGGATTGTTCTGCAACGTACAATAATTTATATATATTTATTCTTAGCTTTGTGCTCATAACAAACTATGCACCATTTCCTATCTCCATAGACTACAAATCATAACCTCCAGTATATGTACCCTATCAATCACTCATCACTGGAGAGTGTCCTAGTTACTAGTTCATTATGTTATAGAAACAACTATGGATGTTCAACCTATGATTGACATACACATTCAGCCTAAAGAAATTGCAACCCTCAACATCAGATATATGCACAACCACCAAAACTACAAAACATGCCTTCTCATCAACATGAACATAGAAATTTAGCAAGAGGCAAATTTAGAGATAAGAAAATACCCTTCATTGATTAAGATTTTGAATAACGTGACATTGTATCCAAGGATACTGGATATCTCCTGACAAGCGTTACTCCCATAAATTCGAAAAGGAGAAAATGAAAATATAGATAAATTAAGTAACATAAACAAAAAAATAAATGTTTTTTTTGAGAAGTTGAAAAAAAAAACTAACTCTACCTCTTCACTAAGATTTAATTGATCAAGCCTCTTCTTTATGTTCGTAAATCTCTCAAGTGCCCAGTCAAACGTGGGAAACTTCTGATACAGATAATGAAGTTGTGCCAACTCTAAAATGGTGAGTCAGGCTCCGTTTGAATACTTGGAATTGATTATGTTGTCTTACGTCTTGATCAAGATCTTTTACTACTCCCCTGAATTGTTCAAACGATTCACTCTGATTCACTTCGTAGTTTCGTTCTAGAATCGCCATGTATGGAGCTAGTATATTTTAAAGATAAGTATGCAACATAATTGGTTAACAAAATTTCTGTTGAGAAAATTAGCAAACTTAACTGAACTATATACTAGACTAATATCTTCAATGAAACTCTCTTCTTCTCTTATTCTGTGTCCATTCTATAGTGTCTATACTGTTACTTTGTTTTACTGATTATCAGAAAAAACTTCAATTTCTAAGTCATTGAAACAAAATTAAGTGTACTTTAGTAATAGTACACTGAAAGATTGAGAATAATTACTGATATCCCTTAAAAGTTGTATTCTACACATTTTTGTTAAACATGTATTTAATACGTGCAAAATAAGTCATTGAAACAAAATTAAGTATACTTTAGTAATAGTACACTGAAAGATTGAGAATAATTACTGATATCCCTTAAAAGTTGTATTCTACACATTTTTGTTAAACAGGTATTTAAAACGTGTTCTGCACTTATATCCTTGAATAATTATTTAAAATATAATGATATATGTAAAAAAAAAAAAAATTTAATCAAGTCATATCTTAAAAATGTTTATCAAGATTAATCAAAGTGGGTGTTTTCTTCTAAAGAATGATACTGCTTTTGGACCATCTCAATTTCTACAAAATAATTTTTGTAACAACCAAACAACAAATGCCAAAATTATTCCAAATAAATTCATATAAAATGGAAATTCATATGAAAATAAAATGGACATAACATGTGAGAGAAGATACCTCTAAGGAACAAATGCCAAAATTATTCCAAATGGAGACAAATTAACAATTTGTTGTTGGAACTGAAACAACTTTAAAATGAAAAGACAGATATGAATCAATCGTATTAAAGATAATAACTTATAAATATGAATACGAAAAACAGAGGACATAAACGCAAGTAGAAAAGAGAAAATAAACACAAAGGTGAATAAGAGACAGCGTTGCCTACACAAAGTAGGAAGATAATCTTTCAACTTGATGAATGTGCATTGTTCTCTTTATTTTTTATTGTATGTAAATAATATAGCAGTTAGTGAGTAAATATTTTGTATTGAATTTGATAAAATGAATTTATTCCAAATTGATTATACCAAGCAACTTTTCAAATTTTTCATATGTTTATTTTTTGCTACATAGAGATGTTTACTTTTTCCAATAGGAATCGGAGATGAAGCACAATTTACGGGCGCTGTACTCGTGTAACTCCATGTCTTCTGATTTGGATAGTTCATTCATTTATAATATTACTAGTATACGTATTTATGCGATGAGAAGATTATAATATGCAGCTCAATTTTAATGATTATCGTAGTTATAGTTTAAAAATAAATGAATATTTTGAAAACAATATTATTAGTTGAAATTAAATAAATACTATTAGTTTGATACAATTGTCACGACTCGAAATTTAGGCGTGATGACACTCGTCTTATCCTACCATAGAGGGACTTTCTCTTACTTAATTAGATGCTCGATACTCCTTTCAAGACTCAATACTCATAAACAATCTATCTCAATCAATCCAATCAGTGAGTCTTACAAGGGCTCATATCAATCCATCAATTATGTCAAAATAGAGCTTTTCAGCCTATCAACCATCTAATCGATTCTCAATCATATCTTTTAACAATTTGACCAATCAATCTTATCGATCTTTTCAAGAGTGAACTAGACCATCACGCAGGAAGACTTTCAATTTAGAATAGTATTTAGAGTTCAAATTTTGAAGACTCACAAGACCATCAAGTTCTATCAGCATGCTCATATCAATGTATCATAATCGCAATCCACATTCCCAAATCAAGACTCTAGAATCAATCTCTAGGTTCATTCATGCAATCTTGTATAGAATAACATATAGGTTTTCTCAAATAACTCATGAAAAGTATTAAAACAGTAAAATCACGTTTATGATGATTATCAACATATGAAAATACATATAATGTATATAATTTAAATGAAAACATTCACGGAAAATATGCATAAAGGCCAACACTTTCACAATCTCTCTATTACCATCAATAGGGGCATATGGAAGAATAATCTCATACTTTAGCTTAGTCTTACATACCTGCAACAAAGGTAAACAATCAACTTTGCAAGATCTCGTCTTGAATCCCCACTCTTCTATCTTCTCTTTAACCCTAAGTCTTTTGTTAGAGTGAGTAGAAAACTTGCAAATAGGTTTAAAAACTCTTTTTATGTCAAAAACAATCAATATTCATCATGGATTAAGTTTAGGATGGGGAGGGGGGAAGGTCTGAAATGTCCCTCAAGAAAAAATAAAAATTTGCACTACGAAAATATGCAGACTTAGGCTCTTCACGGACAATTTCCATCGAAAACTTTCTAATCGAGTTTTTAGTCCAATAGAAAATATTTCTACTTCCATTAAGTGCAAATCCGCGACAATTCACGCATGCATTTTTTGCTTCGAAAAAATATTTTTTGATCTGATTGCACTTAAAAACAATCAAGACCATTTTTTCACATAATTTTTCATGCTGGTCATGTTTCTGGCCTCAGATTTGCCAAAAGAGTTTGGGAAGACAAATTACGCAAGCATTCTCTCATTTATGGGTACTTTAATAATTTTACCGGGAGGATACATTAAATTACAATATATGATTTGTTTGATTTTCATATTTTTTTGCTATACAGATATGCATGTTTTCAATAGTTATAGTATTGACATGCGTTTGGTATGATTTTGAAATTTTGTTTATGGGTGATAAAATATTTAGCATGAATTTGCATATGAAATTGGTATAAATGAGCATTAATTTGTATGAATGTGTTTATCATGTATTTCAAAAAAGAAAGATATGTACACATTAGAATTCATATATAAACAAGAAGGTATTTGACGTATGAACATAAAGGTCTTTGACGACTTGAAAAATTATTAAGTGAAAAATAGTTTCAATAATTTTCGCAATCTCTATTTGAGTAACTCATGATATTCCCTTCACGATGGATTTGTTGCAGTTAATACGTTGTCTACTTTTATATCAAATTAATATAAACTTCAAACACAATATACATTTACTCGTAATCATAGTGCATATTTATTTCAAATTAGTGCAAAATACAATTTTATTTCACATATTATTGTTTACACACATTTTTTTATACCAAATATATTCTAGTACCTACCAACTTAATGTAAACAAAACCCCATATAATTCTCACATCAGATTCATGCCACGAACAAACATAATATATATACACACACAAAATAAAATTATACTATGGTCACACCACTAGGCTATATGGCTAAATCATTAATATCTTATACAAGTTTCATATTACATGCTACCTACAAATTTTATTTCAGCATCACCAATTATACATTATATAAATTTGATTATAATGAAAGACCAGGTCAAATATAAAATTACACCATCATTTTAGATTATTTTTCATAGGAATTGTAATCACAAGTTATCTAGACATCATAATATTTGACAAATGATCAAATTAATTCGTGCTAGAATTGAATTTTTTTCCTCAATTCTTGAAAAAATATACAAGAGTTTTTTCTCTTTCAAACACAAATAAAATTTACACCAATAAAAAAATATGTAAAAGGAAGCTGAAAAAAATAACGTATTTATAAGAAGTCAAATATTTTTAAGGCACTTCAATCAACTAATTTGAGAAAATTCCAGCAAGACAATTATTTTTCAATCAAAATCTCCTTAATTTATGCCAATTAAAATTGTTGCTTACAAGTTGGAAATTCTTTTTTTAAATGTTTTTTCTATTTTTTTCCTATTTTCTTGAAAATTGATATTCATTGTTAATATTTTATTGTTATAATTTGAAGTAATAAAAAAAACTCTTGTTATAACCTGAAATAAAGTATCTTGTAAATGTCAACTAATTTTTTTTCTTATCATAACTATGGCTAGAAATGTAGTAATCCATAAACTATACTTCCTCAATCCCAATTTAGTCGTCAGAGTTACTAAAAATAGTTGTTCCAAATTAGTGTCAATTTAAAGAATCAAGAAATAATTAACCACTTTTTTCCAATTTTACCCTTAGTATTTGTCACTCTTAAATGTGAAAACTCTATTTGTTAGGTACGGTTTTCAAAAGTATAATATTTATTAAGGTTTTTTTAGTCAAATTACATACCTTATTAATTGACAACTAAATTGGGACAAATGGAGTATAACTTTCTCTAAAAAAAAGAGGAGAAATTACATATATATACAAAAAAGTAAAAAGTTTACAAAAAAATAGCTCATACTTTATTTACATTAAAAAATAGCCCAAAATCAGCGAAATTATATATGACTATACAATATAATTTGTCAAAAATTATAGAAAGTATACAATGTATATTATTTATACATAAATTATATACTAAATATATATTATAATACATAAATATATACTTGCTATACATGTCTATACGATGAGAATTTTTTTTATAATAATCTTTTAAGTTTAGTGTCTTTTTCATGTAATTTGCTCCTAAAAAAAATGATAGGATGGACACCTTAGACCAAGCCCATAACCGAAAAAGCGGATATCGAGTAGTGTTGGGATCAAAGCTAGCACCCGCTCAGTTGTTAAAAGGGGGCAAATAAGCACAACAATACTCACGAAGATGGCAAAGGAGGAAGAGGAGGAGGAAGAGGAGGAGGAGGTTAGAGTTGCTAAAAGGGGGAAAATAAGCACAGCAATATCCACGAAGATGGCAAAGGAGGAGGAGGTTAGAGTTAGTTTTTTTTTTCACCTTCTCAGAAAAATATTTACTTTTTTGTTTATGTTACTTAATTTATCTATATTTTCATTTCTCCTTTTCGAATTTATGAGGAGTGACGCTTGTCAGGAGATATCCAGTATCCTTGGAGACAATGTCACATTATTCAGAATCTTAATCAATGAAAGATATTTTCTTATCTCTAAATTTGGCTCTTGCTAAATTTCTATGTTTATGTTACTGAGAAGGCATGTTTTGTAATTTGGTAGTTGTGCATATATCTGATGTTGAGGGTGTGCAATTTCTTTAGGGTGAATGTGTATGTCAATTATAGGTTGAATAACTAGGACACTCTTCAGTGATGAGTGATTGATAGGGTACATATAGGAAATGGTGTATATTTTGTTATGAGCACAAAATCAAGAATAAACATATATAAATTATTGTACGTTGCAGAATAATCCAAATGTTTAAATCATCGCTACTTGATTATACTATGAAGATTTTTTCAAACTAGACAATTGTTACATGAACTATCTAAATTATTCTAAACATGTTTAAAAATAAAAATAAGACTCCAGTTCGTTGAATATATCAATTAGAGTATCATTTTTTTTCTACTTATTGTTGACACCCAATTTTGTCCGGCCTTTCCCATAAATTAGTGTCAAATAGTCATCGAATCTTATTCTCATTTTGAAC
>JAOTQR010077396.1:0-12196 GCA_025774065.1 Solanum ossicruentum | reverse complement strand
GTCTCTATGTTGAGAAAATGTGTTGGTGATCCTAATGCCATTGTGCCTCTTGATGTTGTGGGTGTTGTTGAGGATAACTCGACTTATGAGGAGGTCCTGCTTCAGATTCAAGATAGGCTAGTGAAGAGATTGAGGAATAAAGAGGTGGCATCGGTTAAAGTCCTTTGGAGGAATCAACAAGTCGAAAGTGCTACATGGGAGGCCGAAGCAGACATGGAAAAGTGATATCCATATCTTTTCCACCCCACTCAAGTCTAAGGTACTAATCCTAAGTCCCCTATATGATTTCAAGTCACCTATTTCAGCCCCTATGTCATTCATATGCATTCATATTTAAGTTGGCAAACTCATGATAATTTTTCACTTTTGTTGAGGTTTTGAAAATGGTGTTTTAAATGTAATGATGCATTCTTGTCGGGGCTGACTTGTTTATGATCACTCTTGTCTTGTTCGTCCCTTTTATATTCGGGGATGAATGTACCGAAGTGGGAGATATTGAAACGACCACAAAAAGTGCCCAAAAATGTTCCCCGGAATGCCCGGAATTTTAATTTTAATATATCTCAATATTTATTTGTTATTTTGCAAATCTAACTTCATATTATTGTTCAGGGGGTCCAAATTAGGGGGAGAAGCGTCTGACCCCGATTTTAGAGCAATCGTAGCAAAATTTGATTTTTCGAAAATTTCAATTTCAAGAGACGATCTACGACAGCTACATGATGCGCCTCTTTCGCGGACAAGTGTTAGTTTTGCCCAATTTTGTTGTCCCGGTCCAAGACTTTTAAGTCTTGGGCCTAAGTGTTCCTAAACATGTTTTTACCTATACTTAGTCATATCACCCTCATATCACATTTCCCAATGCTTACAAAAACATTTAACCATATTTTCACTCCAAAATTCAAATCTCAAAATCCTCATCTAGAACTAAGGATTTCCTTCAAGTTTCAAGTTTCCATTTCCAATCTTCATCAAGAAGTTCTCCAAAGCTAAGGTATGTAGGTTTTAGCCATTAGGTTCCTCCACCCATGATTCCCAAATCTTCTTTTTACATAATTTGCATGATTTAAGTTGATTTTACATGTGGATTTTGACTATTAAGATATTTACTGCACAGTGATTTGAGTTCATGAAAGTATGGTTGTTTCATTATGTTTTGAACTATAAATCTTGGATTTAATGTGAGATTTGATGAGGGATTTTGATGTATATGGCTTGGGAGAGTTGCAAGGTGTTGATTGATGGTTTTACAATGGATTTTCTTGCATAAGTTCATATCTAAATTGCATGGTCTAGTAACCCAATTGCACAACCCACCAAATGTTTGATAAAATGTCTGGCTAGGGTTTCTTATGGAATTGAAGGTCCAAATCATGAGATATGATATGAATGATGTTATAATGATGAAAAGAGCTTATAAATATATGATGTAATATATATGAAGTGTTGTACTAGGCCATGCCCAATCTGGGGGACTAAGAGCCCGAACAACAGAGGTACCACCAGGCATAATTGATACATGATAGTGTCCTGGAATGTAAGGGGCTCCAATCAAGGGGTCAAGCAGGAGGAACTTAAAATGTTTGTGAAGAGGAGGAATAATGTGAGTGCTATAGCTATCTATGAACATAAAGTTAGAGAGGATAAAAGTAGTAGTATTATTAGTAGAATAATGCCAAGCTAGGAGTGGTGTACTAACCCAAGTGGACAAGGAAGAAGTAGAATATGGATGATCTGGGATCCAAATAGACTCAAACTCTAGGTGGTTGAAAAGGACACACAGCATATGCATGGGAGGTTGCAATTGCAGAAGGGTAGGGTAATACAACTTACAACAGTGTTTGGTCTTCACACAATTAGTGCCAAGAGCCAACTATGGGAGGACATAAAGAGACTGAGCAGTCAAATGAATGACCCATGGTTAATAATGGGAGATTTCAATTCCATTCTCAACACTAATGATAGACCAGTAGTAAGCCAAGTACAAATGGGAGAGATGAAAGATTTCAGGGAATGTGTAAAACAGTGCAATTTTACAGAGTTGTCTACAGTGTTAAGGAATTATACTTGGACGAGTAGGCATGTTTATAGTAGGATTGACAAAATTTTGGTAAATAATGAGTGGATGATTAATATGCCTCCAAAGAAAGTGAGAATAATGGATCCATTATCTCAAACCATTAACCACTTAGCATTGACCTAGATGAATAAAGGGAAAGCATCAGAAAACCATTCTTGTTCCTCAACTGTCTAGCATAACACAAAGATTTCGAGAGTAGAGAGAAGAATGGATGGAAGATACAAGGCAAAGGAATGCAAGGGATTTGGAAGAACCTAAAGAAAGTGAAAAAAGAAATGCAATAACTAAACCACAAGTAGGTCAAGTGGGTATCAGAAAGAATGTCCAGAATCAGACATAAATTGGAAGAGCAACAACAATAGATGACAACAGCACCTGTATCACAAGGACTTAGAGAAATAGAAAAAGATCTCAAAGAGTAATTGAGCAAATGGAGTATGATTGAAGAGTCCATCTACGAGCAGAAATCCAGGGTTTAATGGCTCAAGTTAGGAGATTCAAATACTAAATATATTTTTGCATAGATAAAGGGGAGGAGGGCACATAATCAGATCATAATGTTGACACACGAGGATGGTACACTGCTGACAAACGAAGATACAATCAGAAATGAAGCTGTGGAGTTCTACAAAAGCTTACTTGGCAAAATAACAACTCACATGCCAGTAGCAAAGCTTGAGGTATTAAAGGATGGACTAGTACTGTAAAGGGAACAACAACTTGCAATGATCACATAATTCAAAAAATAGGATGTAGTCACAGCCTTACAGAATATTGATGACAAAAAAGCACCAGGGGGAGATGGATTTAACTCACTATTCTACAAGAATGCCTGGCCAATAATTGGAGAAGAGGTAATAGAAGCAGTTCTGAACTTATTTAGAACTAATGAGTTATATGGACCTATAAACAGAGCAGTAATGACTCCCATTCCTATATAGAGCATCCCAACACCATAAAGGAGTTTTGACCAATTTGATGTTGTACTATCATTTATAATATCATCTCTAAAATGCTTACAAGTAGATTACAACCTGTATTGGAACATCTAGTGGACCCAAGTCAAGCTGTATCTGTACCAGGTAAAATGCTAGGAATAATCTAACTCTTGGGCATGAATTGGTGAAAGGATACTGTAGAAAAGGAATCTCACCCAGATGTATGATGAAAATAGACCAAGAGGAAGCTTATGATCCAGTAGAGTGGCAATATCTAGAAGATGTGATGAGTGGAATGCAAATACCAATGAGATTTATTAAATGGATTATGGCATGTTTCAGGATAGTATCTTACTCATTAAAGATAAATGGAGTGCCTAGGCCTGAGTTTAAAGCCAAAAGATGGGTGAGACAAGGTGATACTCTATCCCCTTATCTCTTCACTCTTGCAATGTAATACTTAACTAGGTTGATAAAGAATCTAAATGATAAGAAGGTATTCAAATACCATCCTAGATGCCAGAAATTAAACATATTCCAGCTCAACTTTGCAGATGACCTATTGCTGTTCAGCAGAGGAGACTTACAATCAGTCAAGATGGTGTATGACCTATTTCAAGAATTTTCAAAAACATTAGGATTGGTTGCAAATTAGAATAAGAGTAATGTATATTTGGAGGGGTTACAGAAGCACAACTAAGAAGAAATATTGAATTACACAGGGTTCAAAAAAGGGATGCTAGCTTTAAGGTATTTGGGAGTACCATTGAGCACAAAGAAACTCACAGTTAACCAATGTCAGCGTTTATTGGATAGAATGACACAAAATGTGCAAAGTTGGAGTGCTGAATTCCTATCCTAGGCAGGAAGAGTGCAAGTGATCCAATGTGTACTACTCTCAATACAGAACATTTGTACCCATATGTTCCATATACCAAAGAAAGTCTTGCAACAGGTAGAAACCATATGCAAGAGGTTCTTGTGGAATAGAGATGTACTTAACAGAGATAACGCTTTATTAGCCTGGGACACACTATGCCAAACTAGGGAGACTTAACATAATTGACATAAAGATCTGGAACAAGGCTGCAATTAGTAAGTTAATTTGGAATTCGGCTAACAAGAAGGAAAAGCTATGGGTGATCTTTGTGCATACATACTACAGAAAAGGATGCAATCCATGGGAGGTACAAGCAAACCAAGCTTCATGGATAGTTAAAAATATATTGCAACGAGGCAAGTGGATTGAGAAGTAGGTATCAACACAGAAGAAGTAGTAAAAGCTGGCGATTATAGCATTAACAGAATATACAAAAAAATTAAGTGGTAAGTACAGGAAAGTTCCATGGAGAAGGATGATCTGCAACAACCAAGGCAAACCTAAGTGGATCTTCATCCTATATCAAGCAATACATAGAAAATTATATACAAAAGATAGGCTAGAGAGATGGGGACTAGTAGCAAATGCCACATGGTCACTGTGTAATAATGCAACAGAAAGTCACCAAGACCTATTTTTTGAATACAAAGAAACAAGTAAGTTGTGGCAAAAATTGTTGAAATGGATAAATGTCACAAGAAGAACAGAAGGATGGTTAAAGGAAATAGAGTGGGTAGTACTTCATGTTTCCAGGAAAACAACAGCATCAGAGGTATATAGAATGGTGTTGGCAGCTGGAATCTACTATGTGTGGCAAGAGAGAAATAACATAATATTCAAGAACAAGAGGAACAATATAGAGGCAATCATCAGGCAATGCATACAGGAAGTCCATTGTAGATGAAGTATATATCCCAGACTAACTTTTTATATGAAAAATTTTAATTAATATCCCTAGTCGAGCTAAGAATATATCCTATAAGAGGAGCTAGTAATGAGCTCTGAGGTTGGGATTGTCCAAATCCAGATTTTCAAATTTGTTATAATTGACAATCTGGTAATAAAAATATAGTTACCAAAAAAACTGAGATAGGGGTTTGTAAGCATCAACTGAGGTGGGAGTTTGTACTCATCAAATCATGTGAGGGGTTTGTACTTCACCACCAGGGTGATAAGGTGTGATTATTATCAACCATGTGAGGAATTTGTACTACACCACTAGCGTGATGGGGTGAGATCATCATCAACCGACCAAGGGGTTTATACTTTGGAAATCTAGCTTGGTCTATTCTTCACAAATGATATCCTATATGAGCATAATTTATTTAATCATGTTTTACTTTAGCATTGACCATACATGTCATGTTGCTATATTATGACTATTTCCATTGTTATATGTTTTGTTTATGATGCCTATTTCTTGTTGTATTGCGTCCTACATACTTAGTACATTCAAACATACTAATGTATACTCTTGCCTACATGATATCACCATGTAGGAACCAGATCCCAAGTTGATCATCCACCTCCTCTACGTGGCTAGTCGGTGTTATTCAAGCTAGTTGGTGAGTCTTCCATTTCGAGAACCTTAGTCTATGTTCTATTACTTTGTATTGAGATACTCTACTTTATGTTCTATTTTGACTATGAGGGTGAGCCTAGTTACTTTGTGTTGAGCCCCGTTCTTATCTATGTATTAGAGTTATTTGTTAGACATGACATGTATCTACGATATGAGATTTGACTCTTGTCTCTTGCTTGCAATGTTATGCAAGCTTCTCCCTTTGTCCCTTTACCTCGATTCTTACTCTTTATGTCTTGTATGTGCTTCTGCGACTAATGACGTGTAATGGCAAATTAAGAGGCTTGTTTGGGGTTCTTTGGTGTTCCCTATTCATCACGTCACGTCTAGACCCTAGGCTCGGGTCGTGACAGGCATGTGCAATCACCTTGTTGAGGGGGTGACAAGACTCAATCACCTTGTCGAGGGGTTACATGTACGTACTACCTTGTTGAGGGGTATGTACCTCAATCACCATTTCGGGGGATGGAATGACCGTACTACCACGTTAAGGGGTATGTACTTCAATCACCTTGTCAGGGGATAGCATGCTCATACTACCACATACCTCAATCACATTCCAAAGGGGTGGCATGCCTTGGAGTTCAAGTAATAATATGCTTGGGCTATGTTGATATGGCCTTTTCCTACACATGTAATCTATATTTTCAAGATATGATTTACAAGCATGTTTTACCTCAAGCATTGATCATGCATGTCATATTGATTTTATACTTATATATTGCTTATGATTATGCATTTTGACTACATTATCTATGTCTTGTTGCATTGCATCCTACATACTTAGTACATTCAAACGTACTAACACATACTCTATACCTACATGATGTTACTATGTAGGAACCAGAGCACCTCTTGATCATCCTCCATGTGTCTAGTTCGGTGCTTTGGAGATAAGCCTTGGTGAGTCCTCAAGTTCGGGGTCACTATCTATGCTACTCTTATCATTTGCTATTTCTTTATGTTGAACACTTGAAACTATAAGGGCCAGCCCGGAAAGTGTCTTGGCCCCCACTCCAATCTATGTTTAAAGGTATTGTTGGAACAATTGATGTACTTATGCTTTGAGCTTGACACTTGATTATTTTATGGTCATCCAAGACTTCCCTTAGTCCTGTTTCCCTTATTTATATCTCTTGTTTGTTTATTTTGGTTCGCAACCAAGGATGTGTGAATGATATGCTATGAGGCTTGTTTGAGGTCCCTTCAGGTTCCTATTCGCCATGTCACATCTAGGATCTAGGTTTGGATCGTGACACTTTAGCCCTGCTTCCCTTTTATTATATCTCTTGTTATTGTTTTCTTTGCTTCTGTGGCTAAGGATGTGTGATTGATATGCTAAGAGGCTTGTTTGTGTCCCAACGTGTTCCCATTCTTCGTGTCACATCTTGGCTCTATGCTTGGATTGTGACATTGTACTCCTCTTCTGTATGTTTGTTCTCATGTTTTTCTCCTTCATTGTATGTGTATTTTGTATAGGATCTGAAACCAGGTGTTCCAGTTTGAGTTTTATATCCACTGTTAGTGCCTAGGTTGCTTCCTTGACTTTGTTTTCTTTTGCTTCTAAAATATGTAGGATATCCTACAACTCTATAGCAGTCCTTAGATGATTACCGTATCCACAATGCTCACATGCATTGTCCAACATCTTTTTTCCCTTGAACCTTGGTTTTTTATTTGTCATCATAGTTAATGGTTCCCTGTGAGTATTAACAACACCTAGTATCCTTTGACTTTCTTGCTAAACTAGTGTGGCATATGCCTAGTTAACACTAGGTATATTAGTATTGAGCAATATATCACTCCTTACATGGCTATATGACTCATCTAAGCCCATTAAGAACATCAACAACCTCTGATGATTAAGATGTTTAATATAGGGCTTTGCTTCATCGCAATGACACAATTGAGCTGGTATCAATAGATCTAGTTCATCTCACAGTGCTCGCAATTTAGAGTAATAAACTGTAACAGAATCAGTACCTTGTTTCCGGGAAGCTACTTCTATCCATAACTGATATACTCTGTAATTATATTTATTGAACCTCTCCTTGAAATCATCCAAGACTCGTTTGGCATTCGATGCATACATAATTGTGGCAATCAATCCTGGAGTTACTGTGTTGCTAATCTGTGAAAGCACAACAACATTATACCTTTCCCATTGGTTGGCTAATTCTCCTTTGTATGACCTTTTTAAACAAATTCCATCAACAAATCGAAGCTTGTTCTTAGCTATCAATGCAATACACAAGGATCTACTCCACAAACCATAATTTTCCAGACCTGTGAGCTTGACAACAATTAGAACTATACCTGGTGTATCCGAAGCCTCAAAGTAGAGTGGATGATTAAACTCTAGAATTGTAGTTGTTGTGGTTGTAGACTATGCCATGATAGAGCTTCAATTTTGTGACTTCTATATGCATCTTGTGGATTCCTTGTCCGATCGCTCTGACACCATGTCAAATTATGCTTAGAGATTAAGATCCATGGAGTTATCTTCCATGGACCAGATGAGAGAGAGAATGTAGAAGAAGAGGGGAGAGAATTTTTATTCAATGTATCAATATTACAATGTAGCAGATGATCTCATTTATATAGGACATAAATACCCTATTTATAGTTGTCAACTACTATAACAACTCTAACAGCTTGTCACAACCCAAGCCTAGGGCCTGACGTGACACGGCGAATGGAGAACACGAAGGGACCCTAAACAAGTCTTTTAACATATCATTACTCATCCTTGATCACAGAAGCAATTAAACAACAATCAGAGAATAAAAATAAGGGTAAAGGGACTAAGAGAGTCTTTCATAGCTTAAAACATACAAGTGTCAAGAGAGTCAAAGCTCATAGCATCATTACATAACTTGTCCAACAACTCCTCTAAACCTAGAATTTAGCGGGGGCCAAGACAACTTTTCGAGCTCACCCTCATAGTCAAAAGAATATAATAAGATAGAAAGAGTCTTTGCATAACATAAGACCAAAAGATATCATCCTCGGAATGGAGGACTCACGTATCTTGCTTCAAAGATAGTGCAAGCCACGTGGAGGAGGAAGATGGTCAAGTGGAGCTCCGGTTCCTACATGGTAACATCATGTAGGCATAGAGTATGCATTAGTACGTTTGAAGGCACTATGTAGGATGCGATGCAACAACATATAAGCAACATAATCGAAATGCATGATTAGGCAATAAATGAGCATATAGCAATATAATATGCATTAATGATACTTGAAGTAAACATGCTTATCTAAAACACATTACATGTGTAGTAAGAGACCAATGCCTACCACCCATTTGGCGAGGCGGTTGAGGTATAAACCCTCCCACATGGTTGTGTGGGCCTACTGCCCCCGAGTGAGGCGATTTAGGTATAAACCCCCCAATATGGTTGCACTGGCCAACGACCCCTCAAGCGAGGCGATTGAGGTATAGACCCCCAACATGGTAATTCGGGCCTACCACCCCCTGTCTGACGACTGAGGTATATATCCCCCAACATGGTAGTTCGGGACTACCACCCTCCGAACAAGGCATGCTCAACTTGCAACACTATAGATATTCTTTAGGAAATAAACATATTTATACATTCCTTTCATCATCATAAAGTCACTTAACTCATATACATGCAATAGACTTTCAATAGCTAAAGAAATCATAATCGGACATTTTATCAAACACTTGGCAGGTATGTAATGCTAGTACAAAATTACAATTCAAGAGAGAAATCATGTGAGAAAAACCAATGTAAAACCACCCACCAACACTTGGTAATACCCTCATGCAAGATACATCAAAACCCCTCGTCATTACATAATAGGTTATAGATTCATAGCTCAAAACATGCTTAAACAGGCACAATTTCATGAAACCCCAACATAGTTTACAATAACCTTTCATAGTAAGAGATACCCATAAATAATCTACTTGAAAACATGCAATTTATGTAAAAAGGAAAGTCATAGGTGAAAAGACCCAATGGTTGAAACCCACATACCTCAACTTTGGAGAATTCCTTGATGAAGATTTGATTGAAAACTTGAAGCTTGAGTGAATTCCTTAAGATTCAGAATGAGTTTGGGACCCTTGATTTTGAGTGAAATATTTGTCTCTGTGTATGAGAAGGTTTTGGAGAATGTCTTGTATGATATGGAGTTAAAATATGACTAAGTATAAGCGTTTTTACGCATGGGAATACTTAAGCCCAAGACCCAAACTCCTTGGACTGAAATAACAAAACTGGCAAAAATTAACATTGATCCACGCCCTGGCCGCGTCATGCTAGGGACGCGGATTGTCTTTGGAAATTGCAAATTTTGGAAAATAAAATTTTGATACGGTTGCTCTAAAATCGGAGTTTGACCTATGTCCCACTCAATTTTGCCCCTTGATCATGAAGATGAAGTCGTATTTTCGAAATCACGCACAGATTTTGATATATATGAAAATTACGATTATGGGCACTTTCGAGGCACATTTTTGAACACTTTTTGGGGTCGTTTCACAACCTTTAACAACCTTCACTAAATTTATTAGTTAACTGACTAATTTGTACCCTTCACTCAATAAAATTGATAAATTGCATATTGGAAATGTTGTTATCCTCTGATCATAATTTTATGTTTTGTGTTTTATTTTCGCAAAACAATAATTCCATTTTCCAGAGGTGAAATAGATAAGTAAGCATTTTAGAAAAGTTATATTCCTTCCATTTAATTTAGATGACGCTTTTCATTTTTAGAGATTAAGCTACATAAATTTTAACAAATAATAAAAATATGCATTTTCCATCGTATTAACATGAGAAGAATGACAATACATAGTACTTTTCATATGATTTGTAATTATTTTATTTTAGTTTTTAATTATTTATTTCATTTAATTTGAGAAATTTCGCACTACCTAATAACACAAGAGGAGGTGAATTTAGGTATGTCTTATTCTCGCGTAAGATATGAACCATGTTACTTTATCTATTTCTTAAAACCAATTTGTGGAATTGAAACAGCGTAAATTACTAACAACAACAGGATATTTGATACCACTCGGCTCACAAAGGTGAAAGCACCAACCTACACCTTTGTAGGAGTTGGTACAAATTCCACTAAAACATTGAGCCTCAACACTTGTTAAAAATATAAGAGTTACGATCCAGGAACTATTTCTTCCCTTTTCTTTTTAATTGTCATATTGTTGCATTTTTTTTAAATATTAGTTTAACTAACTTTCAAAATTAAATTAAATTACATTAATTCGATATTTTAAATAAAAAAAATTTGATATTCAAAACCTACCTGAAAAGTACTATAAATTGTAATATTTTTACATTAACATGATAAAAAAATTACATGTTAAAATATTAGTCAAATTTCATATAGTTTGATTCCCAAAAAAAATAAAACAAACTAAAAGTATGGGGGAGCAACTCTAATCTCTTATACAACAACCTTTACATAGATGATGAGTGCCCTTCAAATTACGCCCAACTTGAAGCTAAAATAATCCTAAACAATGTATCTACTCCTAATACAAGATGACTTGAATAGAAGACAATAACACATCTCACTATATATGAAACTGGTTCTTTAGCTTGGTCTATTATCAAGTTGCACCTAGCTTGAATGTCTAGTCAAAACTCTCTCAAATATATTGTTGCTTATTTGCTTGATTTCTGCCTTTCCTCTTGGTATAAGGGTATGAATTTTTTTTGTTTTTTGTTTTTTGTTTTTTTTAATGAATCTTTTTGTTAAACACATTTATATATGTAGCCTCTCGTTATGCAATCCAGCTCTTCACCAACATTTACATTGGATAAGGACTGTGAGAATTGATAGTGTTTGAGACACAAACAACTGCTTTACTTTATCACACCATTGTTTATACACAATGAAGTACTTTGTTTGTGTGTGAACTTACATGCGGGTCTCCCCACATGCGGCTCACGCCATTCGAGGTGGACCAGACCAGCATTCATTCGCAAATTCTGTAGTGAAATTGAGACTACTCAACCTCAAAAGCTAATTCGCGTGTAGGCAGCATTGTCTATCGGACCGTTGACTCTATCTATTCATGGAATTTTCTTTTATTTCATTTTGGGATTTGCATTCTGCAAAGGACTCCCAAATCTTATCATTACGAGACTAGTTTAGTCCTTCTTACCAGGTTCAGTAAACTTATCTCGTATTTATATCTTTGGGCCAGCCCGATAATTGGTTTAACCCATATCATTTTGTCAATCATCAATACCTACTAAAATTAATAAATTTTACCTTTTTTAATCATGACAAATTCATGTCTTTTGTGATATATGTACTTAACATGTTCCAATTAGTGGAAAGTTTGGAAAGATTGCAGAAGAACCACTTAGATAAATAAGGTTAGAATAGTGAGTTATAAGTATTACACAGTATAAACATCTTCCCTTTAGACATTATTAAAAATCATATTCCTTTTAGCACGAAGAGCAGTCGAACGTAAAAGTTGTCTAGCGCACATGGCTATTGTCGCTATCACATATACGATCAATTCAAAGTCAAAACTCTTAAGTTATATATCATCGAGGTACAATACATAAATTGTACAATACATAAAATCATATTCCTTTTAGCACGAAGAGCAGTCGAACTTAAAAGTTGTCTAGCGCACATGGCTATTGTCGCTATCACATATACGATCAATTCAAAGTCAAAACTCTTAAGTTATA
>JAOTQR010077395.1:0-12196 GCA_025774065.1 Solanum ossicruentum | reverse complement strand
TTTTTAAGCTATCTAATATCCTCAATTATTTTACTTAGCTTAGAGATGGTATATCCTCAATTTAACTCCAACACATAACTGGATCCTAAGAAAACCTATGTGATTAGGAATTGGCCTAGACCATTGACCCCGTCGGATATTAGGAACTTTTTGGGGCTTGCAGGTTACTATAGAAGATTTGTAAATGGGTTCTCTTCCATTGCTTCCCCTATGACAAAATTGACTCAAAAGAAGGTTAAGTTTGTGTAGACCGATGATTGTGAGAGAAGCTTCCAAACATTGAAGGATAGACTTGTGTCCTTTCTTATGTTGTCACTACCGGATGCGCTTGAGGGTTATGTTGTTATTCTGATGCATCTAGAGTTAGTTTGTGTTGTGTGCTATTTCAAAATGGTAAGGACATAACTTTTTCTTCTAGACAACTCAGTGTATTAAAACAATTACCCTACTCATGATCTTGAATTGGCTGTCATGGTGTTTGCATTAAAGATTTGGCTTCATTACTTGCATAGGGTGCATGTTGATGTCTACAATGATCATAAGAGCCTCCAATATGTTTTCACTCAAAAATATCTCAACTTGAGACAAAGAAGTTGGCTAGAACTTCTTAAAGATTATGACATGAGCATGCATTATCATCCGGGTAAGGCAAATGTGGTGGCAGATGCTTTGAGTAGGGTGTCCATGGGTAGCCTAGCTCATGTTGATGGTGGTAATAGGGAAATGGCTAGAGAGGTGCATAGGTTGGCTAGATTGGGGGTTAGGTTGGAAGAGTTTGGTGATGATAGTGTTGTGGTTATTGATAGCTCTAAGTCTTCTTTGGTTAATGAGGTGATAGCAAAACATGATTTTAACTCCTCCTTGCTTGAATTGAAGGCCTTGGTGAAAGAGGGCAAAGTAGAGGTTCTCTCCCAAGGGGGAGATGGTGCCCTTAGGTACCAAGGAAGGTTATGTGTGCCTCATTTTGATGGCTTGAGGGGGAAGATCCTTGATGAGGCCCATAATTCTTCTTATTCTATCCACAACGGTTCCGCCAAAATGCATAGAGACTTGAGGGATGTGTATTGGTGGGGAGGCATGAAGTGGGACATTATGAAATTTGTTTCCAGTTGCCATAGTCATCAACAAGTCAAAGCCGAACATCAAAGGTCGGGTGGCCTAACCCAAGAAATAGAGATTCCCACTTGGAAGTGTGAGGTGATTAATATGTATTTTGTTCTAGGATTGCCCAAGACCAAGAAAGGTTTTGATTCCATTTGGGTGGTGTTTGAAGCGATGACGAGATTGACTCACTTTCTACCGGTTAAGACCACATATGGAGCTAAAGAGTATGCATTGTTGTACATCTATGAGATAGTGAGGTTGCATGGGTTTCCTTTGTCCACCATATCGGATCATGGTTCCCAATTCACTTCACACTTTTGGAGGTATTTTCAAAGGGGTCTTGGTATAAAAGTTTACCTTATACGACCTTCCACCCTCAAATGGATGGCCAAGTTGAAAGGACAATTCAAACCTTTTAGGATATCGTAAGGGATTGTGTATTGGAGTTTCGAGGTAGCTGGGATGACTATCTTCCTTTGATTGAGTTTGCATACAACAATAGTTATCACTCTAGCATCGGTATGGCTCCTTTTGAGGCTTTTTTTTGGAGGCCTTATAGATCACCGGTTGGTTGGTTTGAGGTTGGAGAGGTGGCTTTATAGGGATTGGATCTGGTTATGGAGGCTCTTTAGAAGGTTAGGATGATTAGGTAAAGGTTAAGAACAACACAAAGGAGTCAAAAATCTTATGCCGATGTAAGAAGAAGAGACCTTGAATTCAAAATGGATGACTGGGTTTATTTGACAGTTTCTCCAATGAAAGGTGTGGTGCATTTTGATAAAAACGAGAAGTTGAGTCCAAGATATGTCAGTCCTTATGAGGTCTTGAAGAGGGTGGGCAAGGTAGTTTATTAGTTGAAGTTGCCTAGTGAAATGAATTTGGTTCATCCGATGTTCCATGTCTCAATGTTGGTGATCCTAATGCTATTGTGCCTCTTGATGTTGTGGTTGTTGTTGAGGATAGCTAGACTTATGAGGAGGCTCTGGTTTAGATGCTAGATTGGCAAGTAAAGAGATTGAGGAACAAGGAGGTGGGATCCGTTAAGGTCCTTTGGAGGAACCAACAAATCGAAAGTGCTATTTGGAAGGCCGAAGCGAACATGCAAAAGCAGTATCCTAATCTTTTTCACTCCACTCAAGGATAAGGTACTAATTCTAAGTCCCCTATGTTATATCAAGTCTTATCTTTCTGCCTCTATGTCATTCATATTCATTCATGTTTAAGTTGGCAAGTTATAGTGATTTTACACGTATGTTGAGATTTTGAAAATGGTGTTTTAAATGTAATGTTGCATTTTAGTTGGGGCTGATTTGTTTAAGATCATTTTTGTCTTATATGTCTCTTTTAAATTTTTGCAAGAATGTTTCCAAGGGGGAGATATTGAAACGACCCCAAAAAGTGCTCAAAAATGTGCCTTGGAATGCCCGGAATTTTAAATTCCATATATCTCGAAATCCATTTGGAATTTCGAAAAACCGACTTCATATTCTTGTTCAGGGAGTCAACATTAGGTGAAAAAGGGTCTAACCCCAATTTAAGAGTGAAATATTAACAATTATGAAATTCCAAAGTGCAATTTCCAGAGGGTTTCTCGCGACCCCGTTGCGATGTGCCACTGTGTAAAAGTGGACTATTTTTTTAGCTCGGTCCAAGACTTCGAAGTCTTGAACCTAAATGTAAATGTGTTTTTACCTATACTTAGCCAAATTTCACCCTCATATCATTATAAACATTTCCTAATACTTAGTCATATTCTTACTCCCCAAACTTATGTCCCAAACCCTCATCCCAATCTAAGCTTCTCCTTCAAGGTTCTTCTTCAAGCTTGAAGTATCCATCTCCCATCTTCACCAAGTTCATGTCTAAGATAAGGTATGTGGGTTTCTTTCAAGTGTTCCTTTCACCCATGATACCCAAACCTCCGTTTACTCAAATTGCATGATTTAAAATTGATTTACAAATGGGTCTTGCGTATTCTGAAATTCACTGCACACTTTGTTAAAGCTATGTAAAGTGTAACTGTTTTGCTACGTTTTGAGCTATAAATCTTTGATCTATTGTATGTTTTGATGAGGGGTTTTGATCTATATTGCTTGAGGGTGTTGCAAGGTGTTGATTGATGGTCTTACAATGGATTTTCTCGTATTATTTCATCTTTATATTTCATGGTTTTATTTTAGCATTACACACCCTCTAAGTGTTTGATAAAATTTATGGATATGGTTTGTTGAGGAGTTGAAGGTCCAAGTATGAGATATAATATGAATGAATATATGATGATGAAATGAGCTTATGTATATGATAAATTATATATAAAGTATTGCATTAGACCATGCCCCATTCGGGGGGACTAAGAACCCGAATAACCTAGATGGGGGTTTGTACTCATCAGCCTAGGGAAGGGTTTGTACTTCTCCACCTAGTGATGGGGCGGCATCATCACTAACCTAAATGGGGGTTTGTACTCATCAACCAAGGGAAGGGTTTGTACTTCTTCGCCATGGTGATGGGGCGACATTATCACTAACCTTGATGAGGGTTTATACTCATCCACCAAAGTGATGGGGCGACATCATTACTAACCTACCAAAGGGTTGTACATTTGGAAATCTAGCTTGATCTCTTCTACACATATGATATCCTATATGAGAATGAATTACTTAAGCTTGTTTTATTTATGCATTGATTATACATGCCATATTGTTTTATATGCCCATTGCCTATTGTTATGTATTTTGATTATGATGTCTATCTCTTGTTACATTGCATCCTACATACTTCAAACATTCAAATGTAATTACGCATACTCTATGCCTACATGATGTCACCATGTAGGAACCGGTGCCCAAGTTGATCATCATCCTCCACCACATGGATAGTTTAGTGCTATTCAAGCTAGTTTGTGAGTCCTCTACTTCGGGGACCTTAGTCTATGTTTCTCCTATTATGTATTGAGACACTCTTCTTTATTGTCTATTTTGGCTATGAGAGTGAACTTGGTTAGTTTGTCTTGGCCCTCACTCTTATCTATGTATTAGAGGTGTTGTTGGACATGTTATGTATATATGATATGCATTTGACTCTTGTCTCTTGATTATGATGATCTGAAAGTGTTTCCCCTTTGCCCGGTTTCCCCACTTTTATATCTTGATGCTTGTTATATTGCTTCCGCGACCAAGGATATGTAAAGATGTTCTAAGAGGCTTTCTTGGGGTCCCTTCGGGTTCCTCTTGTGCCGTGTCATGTCTAAGCCCTAGGCTTGGGTCGTGTTAATAAGCAACATAACCAAAATGCATAATCATAGACAATGAGCAGCATATAACAATATGCATGCATCGAAGATGCTTAAAGTAAATTATGCTTACATAAAATATTATGCATATGCAAGAAGAGACCATAATTATAGAGTTCATAGTTTATCAGGGTACTGTAACACCCCATATTTTACATGTACCAATGCTATGTAAATGAATCATGTTATGGTTTGGTCAAATTAGTGTCAATTCTTTAAAGTGCTTGAATCTCGTATTAATGGGCGATATGTGAGTCTAAATGCTTAAGAGGGTCGAGGGTATATATGTGTTGGTGCTAAATTTAGGATATATATATGTGTTGGTGCTAATTTGAGGATATATATCAACCCTAAACTAAGTAAAGAATTGAGGTTATTGTATGACTTAATAATTTAGTAGGTGATCACCTACTTTCTTGGCTTGAAATTGATAGTTAAACGGAGACGAGGCTCGACATTGAATTTGTTCAAGTTCGACTTTGAATAAATTCTGTATTAAGGGTATAACCTTGGCCCATGTTTTAGTATCATAAATGGACCTTATTTTCAGTCCAAGTAGAATTTTAAAAATGTCCTAAGTACACTACAAACCACTTGGCCATTTGGACCCAAAACCAACTAAGAACAAAGCTTGAAATTGGTAGCAAAGGTCCATCGTATTTGAGACCCAATTAAGCCTAATTTTTGAGGATAAGTTTCTGATTAATAGACTATTAATGGGTATCATTATCAGGTCTAAAGTGGAGTACAAAGTTGGCCAAATTGATCTTTAAAAATGGATCAAGTGCAGCACTAATTCATTCCACTAGGAAATAAAGTTTCAGCTTTCTTAAAGTCTTTTGCCTTCTCTCTAATTCACTTCAGCAAGCTGCAAACACATTCTCTAAGGATTTTGAAGGGAATCCAAAACCTATAAGGCAAAGGTAAGCAATTATAATTGTATATTTACTAAGATTTCTTCATGAAAAAGAAGAAGTATATGATAGTATCTTATGCTTGAAATCTGCTGGAAATTCTGGACAGCTTGTGTCCAGAAAGTTGCTGCACACTAGTCTTTTATCTTAGTGACTTCTATATGGTTTGTGGACTGTATTATGAAGAGTATTAGATGTTCGTAACATGGTTTAAGTTATAGATATTGCTAGTATGGTTTCTTCATGAAAAAAAAGTATATACTATTATGTTATGCTGAAAAATCCGGACAGCATGTGTCCTAAGTATTGTTGTGAACGGTCAAGAGGATTTTCTCTTAATTGATTGGATGAATTATGAAGTAAGACTTATGCTTTAATAATATATAGGTTGTTAGTCATGTAATTAAGCTGATGCACCACTTTTACAGTCCACAAAGATAAGATGAGTTGTTGTACAACGTCGTAATTTCACTCTTAAAAGAAACTTGGGAGCTGAAAATTATAATATATTGTTCCACGACTTTCACCTATTTTGGGACTATTTTTGGACTACTTTAAGACTCGTTTTATATATAAAAATGTTGGATACAATTTTGGTAAAGTTAAAATAAGTTTGGGAGTGTTGACATCAAAGTGTGGTGAAAGGATGTAATGTTATGCCGCTTGTTTCTATGTTGTGAAGAATTGTTATGTGTTGTGTTTTGTGGGCTGTTTTAGGACTATTAAGGGTCTAAAAATAAGATAAACAAGATATGCACATAAGAAGTATTGTTAGAAATATGTTAATAAGTGAAAAGATTGAAGAAATGCCTTTGCGTCATTAATAGAAAGCTTGTTGTCCGGATGATCATTTTTATGATATTGGATTGCCTAGAAGTGTTGTGTTGCTGCTAATACTAGTCTTATTGCTTAATATACTGTAGCTAAATATTTGAGGGAAACTACAACCACTCCAAGATAGTAATGAGGTCATACAACGAGGTATGTTAGGCTATTTGATTTCGTATCATTTGGCATGAAACGTAGATTTCTCCTTGGTACATAAAGGTATTTACCAACTCCGACACAACAATTAATTATATTTCCACTTGTTTTACATGTTTTATGATTCCATACACAATCACCTTCGAATCTACATCCATACTTGGATACCAAGTTACATGAACTCTTGTCGCTAAGTAATGTTCACGAGTTGTTTCATTTCATACGCATTGCATTATTAATGTAACATACTCTCTCCATTGCCATATTGCCTTTTATGATTATCTACAGGTCATATGTTGTATATACAGCCCTAAAGCTCCAATTTATGACCACCAAAAGAATCATCTCAAAGATAATTGAAAGAAAAAGCATATTGTTTATTGATGGGTGATAGCCCGAGGGGTGGAAGAATCACCTAGTCAGGGACGATCCTTTCATGGGTGGTAGCCCGAGGGGTTAAGGAAGAACCTAGCTAGGGACGATCTCGATATCCCGAGGGGTGAAAGAATCACCTAGCCAGGGAAAACTTTTATTACGGGTGGTAGCCCGAGGGGTTAATGAAGAACCTAGCCAGGTACGATCCTGATATAGTTATATCACTGATCAGCTGGTCATTTATAGTACATGATGTGCACATATTATATAGTAAAGGTAAATCTATATAAAGTACATAAGATACTCGATCCCAAAGTATAACTAAATGTGGTCTCTTATCCCGTACCAGTGCATAGTTTCATTTGAGTTGTATTTCATATATAGTATTTCCTGCCTTACATACTCAGTACATTATCTCGTACTGACGTCCCTTATAGGGGACCTGCATTTCATGGTGCAAGTATAAGTGCTAGTAGATCTCTCCAGTAGAGTACAGGATATTCAGTTGCTGTTACCAAGCTCTAGGTTGTTCCAGAGCTTTGTGTGTGTTTAGAGCTTATATGTTTGCATTATATAGTTAATTCAGATGGGGCCTATCCCGAACATTAGCAGATACTTTCTTTTGACTAGAGGCTTTGTATACTATGTAAATTAAAGTGTGGTCATGTCTTGTAATTTAGACACCGTGGCCCCAATGGCCTAGCTATACACATCTCCTTTTAGCTTGTTATTAACGTTTATCTTCCTAGAAGCATGCCAAACATAGAAATTCCTTATAATATGTATACAAAGCGCATAGATATAGGTTTGTTGTCCCAATCCTTATCAGCAATAGGTACGCCCTAACGAGACTTTGAGGTGTAACCAGTACAAACCCCTTGATTGGTTGGTGGATCATCTCACCTTACCACCTATGGTGATTGAGGTACAAATCTATCAACCAGGTTATCAAAGTACAAACCCCTTGATTGGTTGGTGGATCGTCGCACCCTACCACCCATGGTGATTGAGGTACAAACCCCTCAACCCGGTTATAATTTACAAAACCCATTGACATGTTTACCTGGGCTCAGAACCCCCTAAGTAGAAAATGGTTATTTACAACACAGTATAGGAAAATATCATATACATACATCCCTTTCATCATCTTAAAGTCATTCACCTCATAAGACATGCATTGGACTTTCTATTCCTCAAGAAATCATAATCGGAAATTTTAGCAAACACTTGATAGGTGTACAATGCTAGTGTAAAACCATGGAATTAAATAGTGAAATCTTACAAGAAATCTTGAAGTAAATCATCCCATCAATACGTGGTAACACCATCATACTATATACATCAAAACCCGTCATCAAACCTCAAGATAGATCCAAGATTCATAGCTCAAAACATGCATAAATAGTCATACTTTTACAAAACCCCAACATAGTTCATAGTCAAATTCTTTTTTTTTAAATTGGGGGTAGGGGAAGGAAAAATGGGGAGGGGGATTACAATGTGGAGAATCGAACCCTCACCAACAAGGTGGTAGTTCAGGTAGTCAACCAACTGAGCTGCTAAGATTCCCAAGTTCATAGTCAAATTCATAATAGAAAAACCATATGTAAAATCAACTTAGAATCATGTTATTTAAGTAAAAAAAGATTTTGGGCACCATGGGGGAAAGGAACCAATGGTTGAAACCCACATACCTTGGTTTTGGAGAAATCCTTGAAGAAGATTTGAATGGAGACTTGAAGCTTGAGTGAAATCCTTAAGATCCGGAAGAGATTTGAGCACTTGAATTTTGAGCTAAAATATTGTCTAAGTGTTTGAGTGAGTATTGGGGATTATCTTGAATGATATGAAGGTGAAATATGACTAACTATAGGTACTTTCATGCATGGGAAGACTTAGTTCCAAGATCTAAAAGTCTTGGACCGAGATAGAAAACTGGCAGCTAAAATACACTATAGTGCGCCCCTAGCACAACTCATTGAAAATCACATTTTGCGATTTTCAAATTTTGATATGGTTGCTGTAAAATCAAAGTTAGATCCATTTCCCACTCAATTTTGTCCCTGATCACGAATATGAAGTTGTATTTTCAAAATAATGCATGGATTTTGAGATATATGAAAATTACGATTCTGGGCACTTCCGAGGCACATTTTCGGGTGCTTTTTGGGGTCATTTCACTTTGCCTTCCTGTCCTCTCTTCTTATAGCAAGACAGTTGCTTGATGTAAACTTCTTCTTCTAGATAGACATTTAGAAATGCTGACTTCACATCCATTTGATATATCTTCCACTGATTTTGTGCTACAAGTTCGGTGAGAAGCCTTATAGTATCAATTCTTGCGACTGGAGCAAACACCTAATCATAATCAATTTATTATTTTTGCTTGTAGCCTTTGGCAAGGAGTCTTGATTTATATGTGTCCCCCTTTCCTTCTTTGTTGGTATTTGTCTTGTATACCTGTTGACTCCAATAGGACTATGTCCTTTTGGCAGACTTTTAATCTCCAATATGTCATTCCTTCTTAAAGCTATAATCTCTTCGTCCATCTCCTTTTTCTACTTCACATCTTTAGTGTAACTGGATCACATTCAACCATTAAGCAAAATAAAGAATAATTGAGAGTTGTCTCGACTGGTTCTGTTTCATCATAAACTTCATGAATACTTCACATTTTTGTGGGAGATTCACTTGAGCAGCTGCTGCTTGGGGATGCAGATGTTGAAGGAGTTGTTACACCTGGACTCTGTGGATAACTTTGTCCATCACCTTTTTCACTATGGACACCAAAATCATCACTATCTTCGTCACAAAAGAATAATCCTTCAACTTTTTTTTGTTCTTCGCTCCATCTTCAATAATTGGCTTCATCAAATTCAACATCTTTTGAGATGATGACTTTCTAGTTGAGCAGATTACACAACCTATGAGCTTTGCTTCTTTTTTCATAGCCAATGAAGATGCACTTTTCTCCTCTGTCATCGAGCTTCTTTCTTTGCTGTTCAGGAACATGGGCATGTGCAATACACCTAAAAATTTTAAGATTTCTAACTCTGGGATTTTGACCACTCCATGCTTCATTTGGCATCATATACCAGATACTATTCATTGGACAATGATTCTACAAGTAGATTGCACATTGAACCGCTTCAGCCTAGAAGTTTTTAGGTAAATGCTTACCTTTCACCATACTCCTTACCATGTTGAGAATGGTTTAATTCTTCCTTTTGACTACTCTATTTTGTTGAGGTGTGTATCTGACTGTCAACTGATGAATAATATCATGCTTCTTAATAGAATTTTCAAACAAATTTGCAATGTACTCGCCTCCTCTATCGAAGCTGAGTATCTTTATGACATACCCACTTTGATTTTCAACCATTGCCTTGAACTCTTTGAACTTATCAAGAGTTTCTGATTTTTCTTGGAGAATATATACCCAACTTTTTCTACTAAAATCATCAATAAATTTAGGTAGTACCTGCTTCCACCAAGTGATAGTATGTCAAACGGGCCAGCTAGATCTGAGTGCACAATCTCCAGCGGTCTTCTAGCTCTTGTGGATTTTCCAACTTCAAAACTTTATTTGTATTGTTTTCCTTTGATACAATCTTCACATTGTTGATCCGATGGATTTATTTTTGGTAATCCATTCACCATATTTTTTTCTATCGACAACTTCACGGTAGAAAATCCAAGATGACCATACCTCAAGTGCCAAAGCCATGAGTCATCTTTTATGGATGCCTTTATGCACTTTATTTCTCTAGATTTGATGTCAATAGTGAAGAGACAAAACTAATTCTCTATTTTTGTTTCTCAAGGTTAGTGAACAATCTTTTATTAGTACCTCGTATCGCATGTCACTAAGCTGGCCAATACTAATGATGTTGCTTTTCAAAGTTGGTAGATAGTACAAGTTGGTGGTGGACTTCTTCTCTCTGTTCTTCAAAGTAATCATAAATTTCTCTTTGTCTTTGACATCGGTATGTGAATCATCTCCAAAAGTTACATGTCTATTTAAAGATTCATCTAGATCGATGAACAATTCCTTCCATCTAGTCATGTAATTACTAGCACAATTGTCAAGATACCAAAAATTTTTCTTGGAACCTTGATCTCCTTTATATGTGAGGAATATGCGAGATTCCCCATGTTCATCTTCAACAGTCGTTACATGGCTTCTTTCATCTCGTTTAGGAACTAATCTATACATATAGCTAAACTGACCATATTTATCAAAATTATAGCATTGCACCTGGGATTTAAAACTCTGTTGAGATCTTCCTCTGCCACGACTTCTACCTCGATCTCCTCATCCACTATTTGCTCTATAATAATCTTCGTTTGGTTGTCCTCTGCCATATGATTGATATCCTCATCCACATTATCCACAACCACCTCTGTTGCTACCTCTTTATCCTCAATAGTTGTTTGAACTTTGTCCTGAGCTACTGCTCATACTTCCTTCAGCCAAAGATAACATGCTTTGCAAGGCTTGACCCTAAACATCAGAATCATCATATTGTTTCATCTTGTGCTCATGAGCTTGAAGAGAACCCATATGCTCATCAAAGGACATCTCTGATAAATCCTTTAATTCTTCGATTGTGGCAGCCACATACTTAAATTTGCGGGTCAGTGATCACAAAATTTTCTCCATTACACGAACATCATCGAGTGTTTCTTTATTTCTCTTCATCTCGTTTGACACTGATTTTACTCGGGTGACATACTCATCTATGCTTTAAGATTTTTTCATTTTTGAATTCTCAAACTTAGGTCTAAGGGTTTTCAAGTATACTCTTCTAGCTCTTTTAGCTCCTTGAAGAGATTTTTGCAAAATCTCCCATGCCTCATTTGATGTCTGGGCTCCAAAAATCTTTTCAAAGGTTGACTCATCACTACTTTGATGAATTCCATTCAGCGCCTTCATTATCTCTAACTCAATTTTTTTGCAATACCTTTTTTTTCATTTGATAAGGCTGCTTTCGTTGCTGCATCTACTGGCATCTCATAGCCAGTTTCAATAATATCCCAGCATTCAATTGCTCCAGTGACACTTTCATCTAGATGCTCCAATTCTCATAATTTGACTTTGTCAATTTAGGGACATGCAACTGGAACATATTTGACATGGTGGTGTTTACACGAACTGAACTCTGGTACCACTCGTTGGAAGCGCAGTGGACCAAAAAGTAATATTTTATTAAACAAAGAGTAAAAGATTACAAAACATAAATATACAAGTTACTATTAAATATACAAGTTATTATTTAGAGCATAAACTCTCAACTCTCTCTCTCTCTCTCTCTCTCTCTCTCTCTCTCTTCCCAATTAGTGCTAGACACTTCTTTGATTGAGGCTATGCCTTCTAAATTTTTACTCACACACCTATATATGTCTTAAATACAATACATATACATACATACACACACACACACACACATACACACACACATACACACACACACACACACACACACACACACACACACACACACACATATATATATATATATATATA
>JAOTQR010077393.1:0-12200 GCA_025774065.1 Solanum ossicruentum | reverse complement strand
TTTGGGGATCATCTATGAGACCCCCATCTATGACCCATAATCACTTATATATGAGCCATAGATTGGACTCGTACATCACTGTACTAGTTCTACATTTTTAGTTCCATTTTTCAATATAACTTTCCAACGTACAGGGTGTTACATTAGTTATTTCATCACAAAGTTGCAAAATCATTGATGTTATAAAGAAAAACATAATTAATAGTTCAGTCAACTCATCTCAAGAAGTAAAAAAATCTTGTGATAACTTGCCTTACCATTGGGTAGCTTCTACTATCAAGGAGAAAGGAAATAGCCTCAATCGAATAGAATCTTGGGGATATTCTTTAAAGATAATGAACCACACACATCAATTGAGTTCTTGATATGGTCGTGTGGGACTTCATAAGATAAAACCGTAAATAATCCCATCATTTGAAATAAGTGCACTATTGTTCTTGGGACATAAAAGACAACACTTTTCATGATAGGTGGAAAACTAATAGCACAAACTCACCCAATGGTGTTAATGGAATATTATTATTCATATTCATTACTAGCAACTTCACTTTCTTTGTAACTCATGTTTTCACCTACAAAACAAAACAAGTAAAACCAAAGAAAAAAGAATGTAAGAGTAAATAACTACAAAAGACTAGTTCAACAAGCTAATTCATCAATGCATCATTCCCCGAGAATGAAGCCATTTTTATCAGCTATACTTATTATGTGATAAAGTACAGGTTATCACTTGAAGCATAAATCTAGGTCATGGTAGATCCTACAGGGAATAGTAAGCATGTTTTTAAGCATGAAATAGCATATTATTCGAGTGAATTGCACAAAAGCAACAATAACATAAATAGTGAAATCCCACAAGGGGGGTCTGGGGAGGGAGAAATGTATGCAGACCTTACCACTACCTCATAGAGATAGAGTGGTTGTTTTTGGATGACCCTCATCTCAAAAAACCCCATAAGCAAAGATACTAGATAAGAAAAAAAATTTAAAAATAAAGAAAGAGAAAAAAACTAAAGCGAAAAGCAAATGATAGTATATAAATACAACAAAAGTAACAAATATAAAGTGCACAATGACGAAAGAGAATAGAAAGACACGACTAATTCTACCAATCTACTATATGACAAGGCTTGACGTCAACCTACCTCTACTATCCTATTAAATCAATTGTGAATTGATAAAATAAGAGAATTGAAAAACAAAATTGAAACAACTATTGTTTACAAGTATACTTGTAGAGATTAAATTCAACAATGAAAAAAAATATGTCGAGGATGTGCACAATTGTTATTACATTTCCATCATGGATTAAGTTTACTACTAAATTTCAATTAACATATATTGGTAGGCAACAAACCTAAAGAATGAGAGTTATCTCTCAATAAAATACTAATTTTAACTTGTGTTGATTGATTCCCAAATCCAGATCACATTTTAAAGTAATCTAGCCTTGATTCACCTGAACTCTCGTGAGCATAAGTCATTGCAATAAAAGATTATGGTGATTAACATCCAATTCTTCCACTTTAGTGCCATATCTTTAGCAACACTCAATGATCTAATTTAAATCCAAGTTTGTAACCTAAAATTATAACTGAATGTTAAAAAATAGATGAACCCATACTTGAATAATCAATAAATAAAAATTCAACAAAGGTTCATAATGAATTATCAACTACATTACACACTCCTAAGTTCAGAGGTTTTTATCCACACATACTAAAAATAAAATGGAAAAGGCCAAAGTTGTCATCCATGATAACTACAGATTGAAGAAGAAGTGAGAAAATTTATTCCCACATCATTTCTAGAGTTTACTAGCAAGTACCAGTTTATCCTAATTAATGAGTAAGAAATGGAATGTTCTTTTATTCTCCTTAAAATATGAAAAAGTTGATAAAAGTACGTGCTTCTTCTCCCTTAAAATCTATTTGTATTATCGAAAATTCTTCTAAAAAATATCCTTTGATAAACATTAGGAAAGTTACATTGATATCGTGACCTCACTCAGTAATGTACTGAGTGATCTATCTGATCGTCCATTGGACCTCTGTGGGTTGAGTTTTCATCCTTGTATCTCTAAATCTTGCCAAGTTAAACTTTGCTCACTAAGCTCATTTAATGATGCGTCGATTGAACTCACTCATCATAGATTTTGCCCCTTTTTCTTATGGAGTTGGTTCTAAATCTCAACACATTTTGATGATCTTCGATGGAGTCTGCCTATCAAGTTTGTTTATACGTTGATCAATCTTTAGCTCACTAACCTAGCACCTTCCTTGGGATGAAGCTTAAACTAAATTAGATGAGATAAAATCTCCTTCGATAAGTCATCAATTGAGCTAGATGATACTTAGACTCACCTATTGTTTTGTTTCCAAGCATTCTTGAGCTTCTTTTTCTTCATTATTCCTTGATCCATCATAAAATATCATGAAATGTATTTTAAACACGTTTAGAACTGATTTTTAATATAAATAAGCATTGAGGTCTTATTTTAATGCATTAAAAGTAAATTTAGTCTAAAATCACAAAATCGTCATCGCTTTGTTAGGTCTTAAGTTAGCTCATGATGCTATTGAAAAGGTTCGACTTGTCAGAGATATGATGAGAATGGATAAGAATAGACAAAAATCTTATATGAATATGAGAAGGAGAGAGATTGAATTTGCAATTGATGATTAAGTTCATTTGGGAATTTCACCTTTGATAGATCCGATGAGGTTCATTAAGAACATAAGTTTAGTCCCTATTATATAGGGCCATATAAGATTTGAGGCATTTTAGATATGTGGCTCATGAGTTGGACTTGCCTTTACATTTGGCATCGATGTAGCTTGTATTTCATGTATTATTGGTAAATGTTGTAGTGATTATACTTCATATATGCCCTTAGAGAGTGTCTATGTGAAGGAACTCTCTCTTATAAGAGGTACAAGTTGAGATTCTTGATCATCTGAGATTCCTGATCATCGACTACAAAAGTTGAGAAATAAAGTAGTTGCTCTCTTGAATTTTTTTAGAGAAATTAGTTAGTTGATGGTGATACTTAGGAAGTTGAAACTAATATGAAATTTAACCACATATACCTCTTATCCTTAGATTTAATTTTTGTTTGAGGCATTAGTACTCCATATATACCCATTCGAATTCATGTCTTTAACTATTCTTCTGTTTCCCTATCCATGCACGTTTTAGAAATTAGTTTAAAATTCACATGAATTTTTGACGTGTTTTGTATTTATCTTACTCTATTAAACCCTTCCCTACTCTATCATGCTTTGTTGAGTTTAATTTGAGAATGAATGTTCTCAAGATAGAGAGAGATTATAACACCTTAAGAGTGCATAATTCAGTTGTAACAAAAAGTTACTGAAAAGTCTTCTGCAAGTTACAGGTTTTTGGCTTTCACGAGGCTATTCATAGACCGCACAAGTATCCACATGGAAGGTGCCTGTGAAAGGACCTGAAGAATTAGATAATGGCTAACTCATGGACCATGAAGGGATTCATAGGCCAAAGGTAATCCATGGTGTAACACCCCTCTTGTTCATGGGCTTGGAAAATGAAAGTCAAGAAATTTTTGTAGTAATTTGGTCCTACAAGCCAATCTACGGCTCGTGGATAGATCCATTGGTCATATGAAGGTTTAATGGATAGAGTCCAGTGAGTGCAGAAAGTAATGGAGTTTCTAGAATTTGATTTAAAATTAACAGGATAGATTGTCAATAGAATTACAACCTATGTATGGCATCGGAGTAGGGACCTTTAAAAGCTGGGAAATTTTCTAAGCATGGGGAGTTCCCATGGGGCGACCTATGACCTCTAAAAATAATGACAGAACATCTTACATGCTCATGGTTTTAAAAGTGCCAATTCCAGTCACTGAACTTTTTGTGGCACAAGTTCTACGAGCTAAGTCACAAGCCATAGATTAAACCACAACCCATTGATGGGGTTTTATGGTTGGATTTGATTGTTTTCATGAAGGGAATTTTTGATATTTTTGATTTGTTTAAGTCCTAAACTACATTAATTTGTCCCACTAAGCATCTTAACCGACCCCAACCTTATAAATTTTATTCCTAGCTTATTCCAATTCATTCATCCTCATAAATCTCTTAAGGTTTCTTAAATATTTTTCTCTCTAGATCAAGGACACCATTGTAGATAGGGTTCAAATATTTGCTAAAGGTTTCAAAGATTTTCCACTCCAATTCTTCAAGATTTCACTTGATGTATGTAGGGTTTTATTCATGGATTAGTTTCATCCATGAAGCCCAATCCAAAACTTTTTTTTTAATAAAAGTTTCATGATAATTTTCTATGGGTTTTTGTGCTATGATTCCCAATAAATGCATTATGTATATTCCATAGTTATTAAACCTATCAATTCATGACTTATGAAGAATTACATGACTTATATTATTTTCAAGCAAAAGCATGTGATTTAAAGTATGCATGGTTAGGGCTTGATAAATTGATGTGGCTTCCTTTACCAACGATTCAAATTTATTTTAATTGCATATTTCCTCTACGAATTTTACCCAATTGCATAATTTTTACTCAATTGTTCATAAACCCACACATAGCCCTAGTCTCCTACGATAAAGGTATAAATCTTATTGACTATTATCTCAAGTATGTTAAACCTTATTTTATGACAATGATCATGATGTTATGATGATAACGATGCTATGTCAAATAGGGCGATTAAAACCCTAATATTTATGATGATGATGTTAAGGTGGGAATGTCTACCTACACTACATGTCAAGCTATGTAGATGGACTTTTCCTACGATAGGAGATGTTTTCATGAAATATTATGATGGCTATTATACAAGTTATGACACAATGATTTTAATGAATCATGAATTATGTTGAAATCATATATATACATTATTCATGTATTCCATGGGTTATGACTTAGCATCGAGAGAGTTTTGGTAGATTCCAAAGTCCCATAACTATGTGTCACGATGCAAATGGTGTTCATTTTTTATACCATAAAGGTATGCTAATGTATCCATATAGGTTTTAATAGCCACTCACCGTGCTAGGGTAAATTCTAACTAATGGGGTCAAATGATGGATTCTCATAATACTATGATAGAGCCTATAGACTGAGAATCGAGTCTACCTCGGTAAAATAGACTCCTCTTTCACTCAGTGTAGAGGGGACATCAAGATACCATGTAAAAGCTCGTGTGGTCATATATGTCGATCATGGTCTTATCCCTACATATGAATTATAGGATTATGAAAGGACCATGATAATTTTTTTTCTCATGGATTTTAAACTTGCATTGCTCATACATATTGAGTTCTTATTCTATTGATTATGCTATGAATATTGGTTTTGTATTGTAACTCTCTTTCATCTATGACATACCTAAATACTTTTGTGTGTTGCTTCTTTTATGATCTATGTCGTTCCCTCAAAACTTTTGTATACTAAGGCTTGTCCTTTGAAATTTTCAGAAATAGATCTATGATGTGCTTCATTTCATAGGGGAGATAATACTAATGAGGACCAAGTTCTCCCAGCTCATCAAGCTCCTTAGGTCCATCAAGTGGACCAAGTCTCCAATGATAAGTTTAAAGTTGCTATCACTATGTTAGAGAGATGCTTAAGGTCATTTTTCTTGATTGTCTCTTCCCTATTGAATTATAGAAAGCCAAAGTGATAGAATTCATTAACTTGAAGCAAGGTGGCATGAGTGCAAGGGATTATGCCCTCATGTTTACCAAGTTATCCAAATATGCTCCTTCCTAGGTGGACGACACTAGGGCCCGTATTAACAAATTCACTTTGGGTGCGTTTGACTAGCTAAAGATGGAGTGTAAGGCCATGATTCTTCATAAAGAAATGGATATGTCTAGACTCGTGATGAATGTCGTACAAGTGGACGGTGAGAAACTACAGAATATGAGGATAAGAAACTACACAATCTGAGTATCCTAATGTTGTTAGTAAAGGTAAAGAAGCACACTAACAAGTCGATGTGGCTCAAAGAGGGCAAGTGCAACAAGGTGCCCAAGTTTAGGTGGTTGTCCACGTGGTAATCAGTTCTATGCTTTTGCATGCTAGGAAAAATGTTGAGAAGTCTCCTGATATGGTTAATGGTAAGTTAAAAGCCTTTGATCACAATGTGTATGCTTTGCTTGACCCTGGCGTTAATATGTATTTGTTACTCCTTACCTTGACATAAAGTTTAATGTGTCATCAAAAGTCTTGTTAGAGCTTCATTTAGTCATTGCTTTTATTGGTGATTCAATCCTATCAAAGAAAATCTAATAGAAACAATTCAATTTCAATCTTGCATAATGTCTTCCCATTTAATCTAGTTGAGCTTGAAATGACTGATTTTTATATTATTTTTAATATAGATTGGTTGGACATATCTTATGGTTCGATTCATTTTATAACCCGTAAGGTCACATTCTAAGTTCCTAATGAGCCTATCATTAAATAGAAAGGAACCAATGTGGTGTTCAAAGGAATGTTTGTCTCTTATATGAAAGTTATGACAGTGATTGCAAATGTCGCCCATACCATGTTTTCTGAGTAATGGATGTTGAGTCCAATGTTCTTATTCTTCTTTCGATCACTATAGTTAATTAGTTTCCCAATGTCTTCCTCGATGATTTGCCCATTATACTTCCCGTAAGGGAAATTAATTTTGGGATTGGTTGCTTGCCTGATGCCCTACCTTTTTGTATATCTCCACATCAAATGGCCCTTAAGGGGTTGAATGAATTGAAGAAACAATTAAATGACTTACTTGATAATGGGTTCATAAGGCTTAGTATGTCACCACGGGGTGCGCAAATGTTGTTTGTAAGGAAAAAGCATGATTCACTGTGGAAATGTGTGAATTATCTGCAATTAAATAGGTGACAATGAAAAACAAGTCTCCACTTCGAAGGAATTATTACCTATTTGATTAACTACAATGTGCAAGCTATTTCTCTAAGATTGATCTCTGATCTAGATATCACCAATTGTGGGTGAAGGAAGATGACATTCGAGAGATGGCATTTAGAACTTGATATGGTCATTTTGACTTAATGTTTCTATCACTGGGACTAAAAAATGCACCCTACACTTTCATAGATTTGATGAATAGGATATTCAAACCATATTTAGATATGTTTGTGCTGGTGTTCATAGATGACATATTGACTTTCTCACGGAAATGAAAGGGATCATGAAAACCATTTTAGGATTGTGTTGCAAACATTCAGAGATAGAAAACTCTTTCTCATGTTTAGAAACTGTGTGTTTTAGCTAAGAGAGGTTGATTTTCTTGGTCACGTTATTTTGGGTGGTGATGTTAGAGTTGATCAAAATAAGATGGAGGGGGTAAGGAAATAGCGTAGGCTATTGTGTCAATTCGATATTAGTACCGTTTGGGGTTAGGAAAAATATTATACAAGGTTTGTTGAAGAATTTTCCTCCATTGCTTCTCGTTTGACCTAAAAGAAGGCATTATTTCAATGATCCAATGAATATAAAAAAGGGTTTTCAAATGTTGATGGATCATCTTATATCAGCTCCTATTTAAAATTGCCTGAAGGTCCAGATGATTTTATCTCTTATTTGTGATGCCTTACATGTAGGCTTCGGTTGTGTTTTGATGCAACATGAAAAATGATTGCCTATATTTCAACATAATTGAAAGTGCATGAAAAGAGTTATCCGACATAGATTTTGAGTTTTTTGCCATTGTGTTTGCATTAAAGATTTGGTGACGTTATCTCTATGGAGTATATGTTGATATAATCACCGACCACAAGGGTTTACAATATGTGTTTAATTATAGTGAATTGAACCCAAGGAAAAGGAGATTGTTGGAACTTTTGAAGGATTATGATATGAGTAAGATGTATCGCCATGGAAAAGCAAATGTTATGGAAGATGCATTGAGTAGAATGTCAATGCGCAACATTGCACATGTCAAGAATGAAAAGAAAGATTTGGTTAAAGGAATGCATCGTTTGGGTCCTTTGGGTATGAGGTTGAATGGCTTGAATAATGACTGTGTATTACTATAAGATATGGAAGAATCATCTTTAATAAAGGAGGTGAAAGGAAAACAAGACATGGATTTTACTTTAGTTGAATTAAAGAAGTTGGTCATTGATAAGAAGGTAGAGGTCTTCTAACAAGGGGGAGAAGGAGTGTTACATTACCAATGGCAGTTATATGTGCCAAATGTAGATTGTTTAAGGAAAACGATACTTGATGAACCTTATAATTTTAAGTATTCTATTAACCTGGAATCCACCAAAATGTATAGTGATTTGAATGACATATATTGGTGGAGTGGCAAGAAGAAGGACATAACAAATTATGTGATGGGGTGTGCGAATTGTAAGCAAGTGAAAGTGGAACACCAATGACACAGTAGTTTGACTTAACATATCGAGATACTGAGTTGAAAATGAGAGGAAGTGATTGTGGATTTCATCTCAAGCTTGCCAAGGACTAGAAAACAATTTGACTCAATATAGGTATTTGTTGATAAAATGATGAAAATAACTCACTTTTTGCTGGCGAAGACTTCTTATGGTGCCGAAGACTGTGCTAAGGTTTACATCCATGAATTGGTGATGTTGCATGCAAAACCATTTTCCATCATATCAAATACAGGTGCTCCCAAAAAGTACTTCATACAAAGTTTTAATTAATTACCGGATTTTATCCTAAAATGGATGGAAAAGCCGAAAGGATGATACAAACGGTGGAAGATATGTTGAGGTCTTGTGTGCTCGAGTTCAAAGGAAGTTGGGATGATCACCTACCTCTAAATGAATTTGCTTATAATAATAGCTTTCACTAACATTAAAATGGTATCATTTGAAGTACTTTACTGTAGATAGTGTAGATCATTAGTGAGATGGTTTGAAGTTGGAGAACTGTGCTTGATTGGAGCAGATTTGGTACGTGATGCTATGCAGAAAGTTAAAGTCATAAAGGAAATGTTGAGCGCTACCCAAAGTCAACAAAATTTAAGTATCCATGTTGGGAGAAGAGAAATAGAGTATGATGAAGGTGATTGGATGTATTTGAAGGTTTCACCAATGGAAGAAGTAATGCATTTGGAAAGAAAGGCAAACTAAGTCCTTGATATGTCAAACCTTATGATATAGTGAAAAAAATTGGGAAAGTAGCTTGTGAGCTAGATTTTTCTTGGAATTAGTTATTGGTCATCCAGTGTTTCACATGTTGATGCTAAAGAAATTCTTGGGTGATCCTTATATTGAGGAAGAATTAACTTATGAAGAGGTATCAGTTGAGATTTTGGACCGACAAGTGAAAAAGTTGAGAAATAAAGAGGTTACATCTGTCAAAGTATTATGGAGAAACAAACAAGTTGAGAGTGCTACTTGGAAGGCCAAGGCGAGCATAATGAGATGCTTACCACTTACCTTCTATTCCATCCTAAGGTACTAAATATGATCTATTCCTTCAAGGTTCTCACGAATATGAGTCTTCTATTTGTTGAATGCATGAACGATTATGAAGCTGTTTTTGAATGATGTTTGATATATAAATTTGATAATTTTATGAAAATGGTTATTAAGATGCATTTTTTGCATATATGTTATTATGATGACTAAGTTTGTATTCTATTCAAGCACATTGTTGTCTTTTTTGAGGACGAATAATCCCAAGGGTGAGATATTGTAACACCCCTCATAATCATGGGCTTCAGAAATGAAGTTAAGGAATTTTAAAAACTTACATGGTCATACAAGCATGTCTACGGCTCGTAGAAGGTACCATGGGTCGTAGTTGGGTTCATGGGCTTAATCTAGAAAGATTGAAATTGAGGAATTATTAAAGTTGACCTAGAATTTACAGTACGGACCATTGATGGAACCATGTCCCATGTATTGTATGATCAATGGGACCCTTGAAAGATGGAAAATTATCTATGTATGTGGAGCTCCTATGGAGTGACCAAAGACCTATGAAAGGAATGATAGGATGTCCTAGAGTTTAAAGGGTCCAAATTCTAGTAGCTCAACTTTTGGTGGCACAGGTCCCATAATCCCAGTCACAAGTCATAGATTGAACCATGGATAGGATCTCATGTATGACTCCTCTAAGGACCCAGACATTGGATGACCTCAATGGTGCTTGGAATTCAGTTTCAAAAATTTTTGACTAAGGTAATACCCTACAGGCACCTCTATGGGTTGTATGACTCACCAAGGTTCCCGTAGAGGTCCTTGAGGAAGATCATGCCCTTGTATGTAGAGTGTTGACATTAATGTGGAGTTTAAGACCAAGGCACACGCCACTTGAATCCCACATAGTCCGTGTGAGGCCTCACTAGCCGTGTGGTCGACCGTGTTAAGGGCCTTTGCCTTGAAAATCTACATTTTCGCTAAGGCACTTCACATATAGATCTCTCATGGGCCATACATCCACTTAATGGTTCATGAGGTCTTCCTATAGACATTGGTGTGAAAACATTCTAGATATGGGATCACAATCTCAAAACTTTATCAATGAAAAGATTTTCTAAATGAAGCTTCATGGGAGGCCATACGGTCTGTGTGACCTTTCACGGGACATAACGCCCTACATACGGGTGTTGGTATGAAAAGTTTATATGTATCGAATTGACATCTCGGACCTCTTGATAGTGGAAATTTTTTTTTAAGTGTTGGATCACAGAAAGGTCACACGCTCTATATGACCTTGTACAGACCTTGAGACCTTCCCACGAGAGCCCTGACAACATTATTTACTCATTTCATGAATGGTATTTTTGTAATTATCATTTATTCTAAGGGGCCTTTATGACTTTCTATGCTATCTTAAGACATCTAAATGACCTATATTTTTCTTCCCTCATTCGAATTCATTGTCACACAAAGAATTAAATTCAAACTCTCTTGAGAACTCCTCTCAAAGACTCAAGTGTAGACTTAGATTGGGAATCATGAAAAGACTTTTTTGTTCATCCAATTCTTCTTGTTTCTTCTTGATCAACTAAGTTATGTGGGATTGATTCATGGTCCCTTTCAACAATGAATACCCAAACTCTTTTATAGTTGATTTATAAAATTTAAGCTTACTTTAAATGTTGGGTTTTAGATTATTCTTTGTTTGATTCAATTGATGTACGGGCTATGTTTAATTGTTGATTTTAAAGTGATTTAAGCCCGAATATGTTGAATTGAATGATTATTGTGAAGATTTAAATATACAAAGTCCCTTTAACGTTTTATTTAAGCATGGGTAATTGAAATTGTGATTTGAATATGGATTTTACTTATGGATTTAAATTTCATATTGTATTGTTGATTAATGATTGAATCTATGTTGCCCATGCCATTCTCACATCATTCATGACATATGCATTCATGAGCATTGGATTTTGATGAAAATGATTTGGTTGGTTAAGCACAGATATGATTTTTATGAAAACGAATCAATTAGTTAAGCTCAGATATGTTTATGGAAAATGATTTCAGTGAGTTAAACACACTATATAGTTATAGAAAGAATAAGATCACACAAAATATCTATGTTGTTGACTCTTTGAGCAAATTGGGTGCTTGCACCATATTGTTAAGTGAATGAGCTATTCATATGCATGATTAGTATGGATTGAATTGTGATTTGGCTTTTTAGCATAAGTATGAATTATGATGTAGAATGTATACATTTTTAAGGCTAAATATGCATTGAAATTATTTGATATGATTGTTGCCTCTTTTGAAAGCATGTATATATATAAGTATTCTTTTAGGATGACGACATACCTCCGAATGGATTAGGGGCATCAGGTTTATCCCCAAGGGTCCTCTGCATTTCCTTAAACTATGTACCATATGGCAGCCATTACGGAAATAGTTGGGTCAAAAGGGATAATACACTGTGACAATAAATGATTGATATGTTAATAAAATCCTTCTGAAATGATCGGGTCGTACGGAAGGTCCATCACACTGAAATGACCGAGTCGTAAGGTCTGGAGTAGATTACCTTTGGCAAGTAACCTTCTCTCACTCGATGTGAGATTTACATTAGGAAAATACATGTAACAACTTGTGTGAGTTTGAGTTGATTATGGTCACATCCCAATAATATATGAGCATAGTGGCATTTCATGCATCATGGATTTCATGGCATATCCTTGTATTACTCTTCTTTGCTTTATTTCTCTTTCTACA
>JAOTQR010077392.1:0-12200 GCA_025774065.1 Solanum ossicruentum | reverse complement strand
ATTGAGGACTATGATTGTTGTTACGCATTATTTTGAAAACTAAGATTTGATGGCCATACTGAGCATGTTAAACACCGATGATTTCTTTTAGCATATTTTATTGAGTTTTCATGAATATAACTTTTGAGCATGAATAACAATTTGAGAAAGAGCTTTGATGATATGTAAAGATTTTTGAAGAATGAGTTTTACTAAGAAAACACTTGACGTTTTAATGAGTTTTGATTGAATTAAACATTGAGTTTAAATGAAGCTTTGAGTACATATTGATGATAATGTAAATATATTTACTCATAATATGTTCATTGATGGATGATGGTGATAGTTCAGATGCGTCTTAAAGAGGATTGATTCGATTGATAAGTTGTGCATGTTTTAGTCTTCGGAGTATTATTGAGCACCGAGTGGGTGAGGAGTGTCACCCCAAAACTACGTTTGCCAGTGTAGGATAGTCGTCTAGCACGTTTTGACGACTCTTGTCCCAAAGCTTGGACATTCTCTTTAGATTCGAGAGAGACAGACAGAGATACTACGTCCTTTACTGTGAAAAGTTTAGGACAAGCATGTTAACGATGCTGATTCGTTGTGCACCACCTAACTTAAAGGTGGTGGGACAGGATAGATATCAGTTAAGAGAAACTCCCAAGCAACATTGATTGAGCATGAGATTTCTAACGAAGTTATTCTTTTCTTTTCAAATGTACATTATAAAGAGCATGATTTACTTTAAACTTGCATGTTTTATTGTGTTGATATGAGTTGATTCTTTTGAGTTGAGTTAATGTTATTGCCATATTATTCTACCTGTTTCAATTTCATTTAGCTATTTTACATACTGTACATACCACGTACTGATGCCACTCTGGCATTGCATCATTTTATGATGTAGATACACGGGATAGAGATCATCAGCAGGCATTTCGTTGAGGATCTTTGGACGTCTAGCAGATTGGTGAGCCTCTCTTTCTTCGGAGGATTCATATGATACTTTCATCTTTCTTTATAGTTAGAGTTACTTAGCATTTATTTTGATTGATGTAGCCATGAGTCTGTCATTGACACCACCTGTTAGTGATAGAGGCATCATAGACTAGAGTCAAATTGTTGATTGATAAAACTGTGAGCTAGTTCTTTTTTACTAGCCTTTTATTTATAATATTATTTTGACACTAGATGAGATGTGCTCATTTACTTACTTTTATCTTCGGCTAATTATGTAGAGTGTACTGTCTGAATGAATGTAATGAGGCCAAATGGTTCGCTTGGGGACTAGCAATAGTCTCTAGGTGCCAGTTATGTCTAGGGTACCCTCTCGGGGCGTGACAAACTTGGTATCAGAGCACGAGTTCAAGAGTCCTAGGGAGTCTATGAACTTGTGTCTAGTAGAGTTCTTAATATTGGTTTGAGCAGCTCCACATCCATAATTTGGAGGCTATAGGACATTTAGGAATTTTCCCCCTTCTTTTAGATTCTAAATCATGCGATAAAGCCAAACTCTATAAAAATTTCTTTTCTAAGTCGTGCTTTACATGGTCTGTGCCTTCTGAACGTACTGTGGAATCGAGGAATATCATCTTCACCGAGAAGATTGATCCTACTACTCAGCTTGTTACGCATGATCGATGGGTAGAAGAGGACAAGGAGAGTGGGATGGAAGAAGCTTAGGGTGAGGAGGGAAATAAGTTACCCTTTCTGCAATAACTCTGGAGTTATATGCCGCCACCGGTGAGTACACCCACATCCAGCAATAGATATAATCTGAGGCTGAGGAGAGATCGGTCTTTCGAGGTCGTAATTTTCCACCTCGAAGGAGAGCAACTCTAGGACATAAAGGAAAGCCACGACATAGAGTGTGTGACATACTTCATTTGGGAGAGTGTCGATTTGGCACTGACGGCTGTTTCAAATGTGTCCAAGTGGGATACTTTTGGAGGGATTGTCCGATGAGAGTCAACAAGCTCAACCCGCAAGGTCTACACCACAGTTAGAAGAAATCAGAGAGATGCTACTCCTAGCACGAGGATAGCTCAATAGATAAGAAGAGACTTGAGATATGTATCCATGATTGTGTAAAGATGTGTGAAGCTCTAAGTTATGACTGCTATAAGAATCTAGACAATATTTTTGAGTTCAATATGAAGTAGGCTGAGGTAAGCATTCTATGTCATCCTGAGCAACAAAGTTGATTAGGGTTTATGGATAGATGATGAGGAGTTTTCCATTATAGTCTGAGGCCGAGGAGAGACTAGTCTTTCAAGGTCGTAATCTTCCACCCTGAGGGAGAGCAACTCTAGGACATAAAGGAAAGCCACCACGTAGAGGGTGTGAAATACTTCATTTGGGACAGTGTCGATTTGGCACTGCCGGCTGTTTCAAATGTGTCCAAGTGGGATACTTTTGGAGGGATTGTCTGATGCGAGTCAACAAGCTCAACCCACAAGGTCTACACCACAGTTAGAAGAAATCAGATAGATGCTACTCCTAGCACGAGGATAGCTCAATAGATAAGAAGAGACTTGAGATATGTATCCATGATTGTGTAAAGATGTGTGAAGCTCTAAGTTATGACTGCTATAAGAATCTAGACAATATTTTTGAGTTTGATGTGAAGTAGGCTGAGGTAAGCATTCAATGTCATCCCGAGCAACTAAGTTGATTGGGGTTTATGGATAGATGATGAGGAGTTTTCCATTATAGTCTAAGTCTTATACAGATGAGTTTATGAGAGCATAGAAGTTGAGTGTTAGCAGGAAAAAGAAGAGGTTGAATTGTAAGAGTTGTGAAAAGTGGTTATGTACGCCATTAAGAGCAGCAAACAACAAGAGAGAGTTCCATATAAACAAAAGGAAGCTAAAAGTGATGTCATTGGAAAGAGTTTGAGTAGCTAGTCATATGTATACAACTATAGCATAATAGAAGAGTTTAAGACATTCTTGTGGGTAGTGACACCTTGACTGAGTGGAGGTATATGCTTACAACCTAGTAGAGGAAATTGATTCCCAAATTTAGAGAGAGGACCTTGAGAGCTAAGGGGGAGATAAGGGGTTATTAACCCAAATGAGTCTTGAATTTAAATATTGATGAGTTGATTAGGACGAGACGTTGATATTTTCAGGTTTTTATTGTCACGATCCAAGCGTAGGGCATAGATGTGACACGACGAATAGGAACCCAAAAGGACCCCAAAAAGCCTCTTAGCATATCATACAACATCCTTGGTCGCGGAAGCATAAGAAGACAACAACAAGAGATAATGAAAAGGGGAAAGCGGGACTAAGGGAAGTCTTTGATAGCATAAAATGCAGAAGAGTCAAAACACATGGCATAATTATATAATTAGTTCTAATAACACCTCTAAACATAGATTTGAGCGGGGGTCAAAACACTTTTCAGGATCACCCTCATAGTGCTAATTGTTCAACATAAAGAGATAACAAAAGAAAGATTAGCATAGCTAGTGTCCTCGAACTTGATGACTCACCAAAGCTTATCTTCAAGATGCCAAACTAGCCACGGGGAGGATGCCGTGAGGTGCTCCAGTTCCTATATGGTAACATCATGTAGGCATAGAGTATGCATTAGTACGTTTCAGTATACTAAATATGTAGGATGTAATGCAACAAGACATCGACAACATAGACAAAATGCATAATCATAAGCAGGGGATAGTATATGAGCAACATGCTATGCATGATCAATGCTTGAAGTAAAACATATTTATAAATCAAATAACTTGCAAATATAGTTACATGCATAGGAAGAGACCATACCATATAATCCAACATGCCATTACTAAATCCCCAAGACATACCACCCCTTGGAAGGTGATTGAGGTACATATCCCTCAACGTGGTAGTACAAACATACCACTCTCTAACAAGGTGATTGAGACTTGGCACCCTCTCAACAAGGTGATTGAGGCTTGGCACCCCCTCAACAAGGTGATCGAGCCATGATACCCTCTCGACAAGGCAACTGAGGCATGGCAACCCCTCAACAAGATGACTGAGACATGACACCCTCTCAACAAGGTGATTGAGGCATGACACCCCCTCAACAAGGTGAGACCAACTAGCAACACCATAGACACTTTTCATGAAGTCAACATATATATACATTCCTTTCATCATCATAAAGTCACTTGACTCATAAGCCATTCAATAGACCATTAATAGTTCAAGAATCCTTAACATGACATTTTATCAAACACTTGGCGAGTGCACAATGCTAGTTAAAATCATGCAATTCAAAAGTGAAATCATGTGAGAAATTTCAATGTAAAAAAATCCACCAACATTTGGTAACACCCTCATGCAAGATACATGAAGATCCCTTGTCAAATCACTCATCATAGTTTCATAGTTCAAAATATGCATAGCTAACCAACAATTTATAAAACCTCAACATAGTTTATGGTTATAATCCATAATAAATATTACCCATAAGTAATATAAATTGAAAACATGCAGTTTACATAAAAGGGAAGGTTAGGCACCATTGGTGAAAGGAGCCAATGGTTGAAACCCACATAGCTTAAACTTGGGGATTTCGTTGATGAAGATTTGAATGAGAACTTGAAGCTTGAGTGAAGTTCTTGAGATTCGGAATGAGTTTGGGACACTTGAATTTAGATGAAATATTTGGCTAAGTGTTAGAGAGGGTTTTGGGGAATGTCTTGAATTTATGGGGTTGGAAAATGAATAAGTATGTGTTTTTACACATATGAAGGCTTAGTCCCAAGACCCCAAGGCCTTGGAACGAAATAAAAAAAGTTTGCGACAAATACACTGGTCTGCGCCAGGGTTGCACTATTTTGTGCAAACTTGGAAAAATTAAATTTTTCTATGGTTGCTTACCCATTATCCACTCAATTTTGCTCCTTGATTAAGAATATGATGTCATATTTTTTACATCACGCTCGGATTTTGAGATATATGAAAATTACGACTATGTGCATTTTCGAGGCACATTTTAAGCACTTTTTGGGGCATTTCAATATCTCCCCCTAGGGAACATTCATCCCGAAATGACAAAGAAACATATATAAGAGAAGTAACCAAGATGATTTCCGCCAAACACATGAATGCAACAAATGCACTTAAACATCACTTTGAAAATTTCAACATAAATGTCAAAACCACCATAAACTTATCAACATAAACATGAATGCATGCAAATGACATAATGGCTAAAACTTAAGACTTGGAATCACATAAAGGACTTAATTTTCTATCTTAAGCTTGAATATATTGAAAGGGGTACAACTATCATTTCTTCATGTCCACTCCGGCTCCCCAAGTATGCTTTCGGCTTGTTGATTCCTCTAAAGAACCTTGATGGAAGCTACATCCTTGTTTCCAAACCTCCTCACTTGTCTATCCAAGATTTCCACCAGAACCTCTTCATACGTCAAATTATCTTCTACCGCACCCACAACATCTAAAGGTACAATAACACTAGGGTCACCTACACACTTTCTCAACATGGACACATGGAAGACCGGATGAACCATATTCATGTCTATGGATAATTCTAATTCATAAGCAACTCTACTAATTCTCCTCAACACTCTATAAGAACCCACAGACCTTAGGCTTAATTCTCTCTCTTGAAAAATCAGATCACACCCTTCATGGGTGGGACTTTCAAGGAACCCAATCATAACACAAGCACACCTAAACTTCCTTAGTACCGAAGGACACCATCTCCCCCTTTGGAGAAAACCTCCATTTCACCATGTTCCACCAAAACATCTAACTTTAGCAAGGCGAAATCAAGATCTTGCCTTAACTTGACCTCTTCAACCAAGGAAGATTCGGAACCATCAAAACCACTACACTACCATTCTCAACTTCATCCAACCTCATTCCCAACCTAGCCAACTGGAGCACTTCTCTAACCTTGTTACCCACAATTCACACTTATCACATCTAGCAGACAACCCATCATCCCTCAGGATTTGCAACATCTGTCTCAAATGACTCACAAGCTCTTCTTCATTCTAGAAGTAAATCAATATACTATCCACAAAACTATCGTACACATAATAAGGTAGGGTTTAAGGACCTAATCATAAGATCTATAAACATAATCGGTGCACTACTCAAGCCAAAAGACATTACCCCAAATTCAAAATATCGGAGAGGACATCAAGAACTCATTGACCATCAGAATCGACTCAATAGGAAGGACCTTAGGCTCAACATCCTACCTTTACAAGGTGATAAATGCAACCCTTAGAGATCAATTAGACCCTAAGATAAGAAATGGACCTACCCATTCACTACTACTTTACAATCCCCCACTCAAGGACGGGTTCACTAGGGAATTATAATCTAACTCTATGGGTTGTACAATCAATGGAAACATAATATGCATGCAACCAGTCCAACCTAAGAATATTATCAAAACCTACCACGTCAAGCTCAATGAAATCATAAGGCAAGACTCTATGCAATAAGAAGATGAAACATTTTCGATAGACTCCTTTAGCAATGATAGACTCATACATGAAGCCCACTAGAAAAAGGAGGAAATAGTGAAATAAGTAGTGGCACCCGAGCCTATCAAAGAATACACATCAAAGTCAAAGGAAACTTAAACATACCAGTGTCAACATCGGGCACCTCATCCCCTCCTTGCCTCCCTTGAAGAGCATAGAACCGATTATGTCATGGAGTAACCCCTTGGCCACCTTGAGCCGCTTGATCAACACGACCACCTTGTTCTTGAAGTTGACCATCATTATAACATTTTCGAGCATATGGACAATCAACTAGCTTATGACCCACTTCACTACAACCATAACAAGTATTGGTCTTCCTCAAGCATGGGCCACCATGATTCCTCCCATACCTTTGACACTTAGGGTTAGTTCCCAATCATTGTCGTCTTGCCATTTTGAGTTAGACACCCCATCAATAGCCAACCTCTAATTTAGAGCATCAAAGGACTCTTAATCTTGGAAGCTACTATCAAATTGGGCCCTCTTGAACCCCTCACTTCTCCCCTCAAGTTGCTCGACATAAGTCATTAGCTGAGATAAATACATAGCACTCACTAGCATGGTGGCATGATACTCCTTATTAACCAAGTCAGATACCCCCAACATAAACTTTCTCATTCTAGACCTTGGATCGGCAACCAATTGTAGGGCATACTTGGAGAGTTGGTTGAACTTGAGGGCATACTCCCTCACACTCATAGAACCTTTCTTAAGATTCATAAACTCCATCATTTTAGCCTCCCTTAGCTCGATAAGAAAGAACTGGTTGAGGAATCCAGCCTTAAACTCCTCCCAAGGAATGACATTATCATTTCCCCTCTCCATCTTTCATTGAGTGAACCAAACTTGAGCCACTCCTTCGAGTTGGTAGGCCGCCAACTCCACTTTTTCCTCTGAATTCATCCCCATTATAGACAACACCTTGTACACCTCATCGATGAACTCTTGGAGATCCTCATCCACCTTAGACCCATGGAACTCCAGTGAATTCATTCCAGTGAAGTCTCTTACTCTTGAGGTCAGAGTTAGACCATGAGGATCTTGGGCCCTTTGGTTCAATTGGTGGCTCATTGCATGTGCCAACATGGTGATAGCATTCCGAAACATAATCTCGATAGCCGCTCCATCTTGAGGAGCTTAGGGGGGATAAGCTGGTTGTCCAATAGGTGCATGGCCACTCCTTGGTCTTTCATTTTATAGCGGCATGATCAACAACTAGAAGCGCAAAGAACATTTGTTAGGGGGAAAAGCCTTACCTTTTAACTAAGACACGATATAGACCATGAAGAAGTGAGACATTTCATAAAACTCCTCATAGCCTCCCATTCATAGTTGTGGCGGGCTTCACAACCATGAATAAGACTCTAATCGACAGAGTGTGTTAGATTCCGAGGACCATTAACAACCTAGTGCTATGATACTAAATTTGTCACGACCCAAGCCTATGGCCTAGACGTGACACTGTAAATAGGAACCTAAAGGGACCCCAAACAAGCCTGTTAGCATATCATACACACATCCTTGGTCGCACGAGCATAAAAAACAATAACAAGAGATAATAAAAAGGGTAAAGCGGGACTAAGGGAAGTCTTTAATAGCATAAAATGTAGAAGAGTCAAAACTTAAGGCATAATACATCATTAGTTCCAACAACACCTCTAAACATAGATTTAAGCAGGGGCCAAGACACTTTCTGGGCTCACCCTTATAGTGCCAAATGTTCAACATAAAGAGATAACAAAAGTAAGAGTAACATAGTTAGTGCCACCAAACTTGAGGAATCACCAAAGTTTATCTTCAAGATGCCAAACTAGCCACTGGGAGGATAATCATGAGGTGCTCCGGTTCCTACATGGTAAAATCATGTAGGCATAGAGTATGTGTTAGTTCGTTTCAATATACTAAGTACGTAGTATACAATGCAACAAGACATAGGCAACATAGACAAGATGCACAATCATAAGCAAGGGCTAGTATATGAGCAACATGGAATGCATGATTAATGCTTGAAGTAAACCATGCTTCTAAATCACAGAGCTTACAAATATAGTTACATATGTAGGAAGAGACCATACCGGATAGTCCAAGCATACCATTACTAAATCTCCAAGGTGTACCACCCCCTTAGAAGGTGATTGAGGTACATACCCCTCAACATGGTAGTACGGGCATACCACCCTTCGACAAGGTGATTGAGACTTGGCACCCTCTCAACAAGGCTTAGCACCCTCTCAATAAGGTAATTGAGGCATGATACCTCCTCGACAAGGCGATTGAGGCATAACACCCCCTCAACAAGGTTATTGAGACATGGCACCCTCTTAACAAGGTGATTGAGGCATGACACCCCCTCAACAAGGTGAGACCAACTTGCAGCACCATAGAAATTTCTCATGAATTCAACATATATACACATACCTTTCATACCTCCTCGACAAGGCGATTGAGGCATAACACCCCCTCAACAAGGTGATTGAGACATGGCACCCTCTTAACAAGGTGATTGAGGCATGACACCCCTTCAACAAGGTGAGACCAACTTGTAACACCATATAAATTTCTCATGAATTCAACATATATATACATACCTTTCATCATCATAAAGTCACTTGTCTCATAAGTCATGTAATAGACCATCAATAGTTCAAGAATCCTTAACAAGAAATTTTATCAAACACTTGGAGAGTGTATAATGCTAGTTCCGAATCATGCAATTCAAGAGTGAAATCATGTTAAAAAAACTCAATGTTAATCAACCCACCAACACATGGTAACACCCTCATGCAAGATACATCAAGATGCCTTATCAAATAACCCAATAAATCATAGTTTTATAGCTCAAAATATGCATAGTTAACCAATAATTCATAAAACCCAACATAGTTTATAGTTATAATCCATAATAAATAGTACCCATAAGTAATACAATTTGAAAAGATGGTTTTCATAAAAGGGAAGGTTAGACACCATGGGTGAAAGGACCTAATGGTTGAAACCCACATACCTCAAATTTGGGGATTTCCTTGATAAAGATTTGAATAAGAACTTGAAGCTTGAGTTCTTGAGACCCGAAATGAGTTTGGGACACTTGGATTTGGATGAAATATTTGGCTAAGTGTTAGAGAGGGCTTTAGGGAAAGTATTGAATGATATGGGGTTGAAAAATAACTAAGTATAGGTGTTTTTACACATAGGAAGGCTTAGGCCCAAGACCCTAAGGCCTTGGACCGAAATAAAAAAAGCTAGCGATAGATACACTGGTCCGCGCCCTGGCCGCGTCGTGCCATGGTCACGGACCCTCACTGTTTTGCACAAGCTTGGAAAAATCAAATCTTGCTACAGTTACTCTAAAATCGGGGTTATACCTATTACCCACTCAGTTTTTCCCCCTGATCAAGAATATGAAATCGTATTTTTGATATCACACATGGATTTTGAGATATATGAAAATTATGATTATGGGCATTTTAGAGGAATATTTTTTGGCACTTTTTGGGGAGTTCACTTACATTCCTTAGAGCTCGGTTGAAGAGATGATTTATTGATGTCTTATGTGTGAGCACCATGCCTCTGGACTGAACCCATACACCTGACATGAATTCATGTTCATGATGAGACCGAGGGCGAGGAGTGGCAATTGTACTTATATCCCACAGAAGTCTCAGAACTCCCAACCTTTTTGTCATACAAGATGCAACTTGAGTTTCACAACATATTCAATTCCATAAATTCACGATGGGTCCAAAAGGGAAAATGAGGTCGTATCACATTACGAATGCTCTCAGATTGAATTCTTTGAATATATCATGCTCATGATCTTTCGCTCCAAGTCTTTCCAATAATCCATCCTTCCAGTCTTGATAGCAACGTTGATGACAGTAGATGAGTTATTGATTGAATGAGATGTGACCTGAGTTTTACAGTACGTATAGTTCTGTGAGATCAAAGTGAGTCCTGATAGATAAGGGAAACTGTACTTCATTTCAAATGTCCTCATATAAGATTTCTCGATTGAATCATGTTAATGATCTTTCATTCCAAGCTCGTTGAGTAATCCAGCTTTGCAGTATTGATAGAAGTATTACCGATTGTAAAGGATTGATGGTTGATGAGAGAGAGAGAGTGAGAGTTTTTGATCCTAATGTCATCTTACACATGCACTAACCTTTGGCTTGTTATGCCATTGTTGATGGTAGTAGATGAGTTATGGGTGATGAGAGAGAATGAGTGCTCCTGAATTATGATAATGGAGTTGAGTTCCTATCCTATAGTTGATTTCCCTTTGAGCCTCTGCGTACTTGAGTCTATAAGTCATTGATGGTATTCGTGCCTAATAATGATATTGGAGATAAAGTTTAAACTCTAGATATTGTCCTCTAAGTATATTCTTGAGAATGAGTATTCGAGTATCTGAGCATTTAAGTTCTTGATGGTATTCATTCCTACTTGGCATGGAGAGGTAGTAATTTGAGATTTTGCCAAAGGGGAGATGATGAGTTCCTTCGGGTCCAAATTATGATGCTGATAGTAGTATACTGAGGGTAAGGGTCGATGAGAAGGAGTAAATATATCCTTATTATGACATTGGTGTGGTACTTGTGTCATGTAGGGATATAGATAGTGAGAAGGGGAGAGATAAGATGTTATGATGGGCAATAGATAGGTAAGAGTATGATGGTGTGTCTTTGAGTGAGAGCTTAATGAATGATGGAGGTAGAAGTGTTAAGTAGGCTTAAAAATTCTAAGATATAGTTGAGGTAGTTAGAGTGATAGGCTTGAATGCGTGGTTGTTATTATGCGAGTATTGATGATAGACTATTGAAGACTTCGTAACAAGGGGCTTGAGTGAAAGTGGTGAGGTAGTGAAGAGGACTAGGGATCTTTTAATGAAAGCCCCTAAGGAGTTATAGAGTTGAGTATTGAGGGTTAGCCTTATATGGATATAATCATCTTAACAATAGCACCTTGAGGCTCAGAGGTAGGCTTGAATGGAAAAAGAGGATGTGGATAGGTAGAGTTTTGAATATGAGCTAGGAACTTAAGTTGATGAAGTAGAGTGTGTGAAAGGGAGCACAATTGAGATGAGGTCCCAAGCTTCAGAGTTGTATATAGAGTCTTATGTATCGATGGTCCCATTCTTCATTAGAGTTGATAGTTTCATTCTTGAGTTTGAAAGACTGATCGTCGAAGTGTTTAAACGTTCGAATTGATTGAGTTTCGACATTCCATTCGCACGTCATAGTGAATATGTCTAAGAGAATATCTCTACTCTTGATATGAACTGATTTGTCTATTCTGAGTGACTTGTGTTTGTCCAGATTGTTTGATTGAGTATTAAGAGGTCTTGATTGCCATTTGTACTTGATGATGAGAGTGATGACGGGAATGTTTTTACCCTTGACTTAATTGATTGTCTTTCCTCGAGTGATTGTCTATTCAGGAGTCCGAATATAGATTGTTGATAGTGATGAGGAGTCGAAAGTTTGATTTGACTGATTGAAGTGTTAAAATGAATCTGAAGTCTATTCGTACCTTGATATACACCTCTACTCATCATTTGAGGGTGAATAATCCCAAGGGGAAGATAATATAATACCCCATAAATTATCAAAATGCCCTGTTAAACCCCGTATTTATGTAAAGGTCAATTATTAATTGGGATAAATTGTTGGGATTGAGGTATAGCTTAAATTTA
>JAOTQR010077391.1:26427-45015 GCA_025774065.1 Solanum ossicruentum | reverse complement strand
CATCATAATCAAAATGCATAACAATAGGCAATAGGCATAATATAACAATATTGCATGTATGATCAATGCTTAAGTAATACATACTTAAGTAACTCATGCTTATATAGGATAGCATATGTGTAGAAAGGACCAAGCTAGATTTCCAAAGTACAAATCCCTTGGTAGGTTGGTGATGATGCTACCCCATCACCTAGGTGCCAAGATACAAACTCCTTGATAGGTTACCAAGTTACAAACCCCTTGATAGGTTAGTGATGATGCAACCCCATCACCCTGGTGCCAAGGTACAAACCCCTTGATTGGCTAGTGATGATGCCGCTCCACCACCCTGGTGCCAAGGTAAACACCCCTTGATAGGTTAGAGGATGGTCACACCCTACCTCCCATGGTGATTGTGGCATACCCCTCAATTGGCTTTGGTCAATCCAACACTATATAGAGAGATATCATACACATACTTTTCATTTATCATCATCATAACATCATATACATACTCTTCTTTCATCATCATAACATCATATACATATCTTCTTTCATCATCATAACATCATTCATAGCATAAGACATGCTTTGGACCTTTAATTCCTCAAGAAACCATAGCATGACATTTTATCAAACACTTTGCGGGTGTACAATGGAGGTATAAGACCATGCAATTTAGAGATGAAATCATGCAGAAAAATCAGTGGTAAAACCTTTAGTAAACATATTACAACATCTACAAGACATTTACATCGAAATCTCTCATCAATTCTAACATTAGATCCAAGAGTTGAAACTCAAAACATGCTAAAACAACCATACTTTTATGAACTAAATCACTATGCAGTAAATTTCTCAATATACCAAATACACATGTAAAATCAACTTTAAATTATGCAATAATAATTAAAAGAGGATTTAGGCACCATGGGTGGAAGGACCCAATGGTACAACACCACATACCTTAGGTCTAGAGTTGCTTGGAATTGATATCGGGAAGAATGGAGACTTGGAAATGATCTTTAAATCCAATCTTGTTTTTGGGTTTCCTTGAAATTGAATTGGAGCTTGATGGAGGATATTGAGAGAGCTGAGAGTGTATTTGAGATGAGAGTAATGAGTTTTATCCTTTGGAGCCTTGTTTAGGTCTTTTAGGAAGGTTAAGATAACATTGGAAGTTTAAAAAGGCAATTATAGTAATTAGCATTTATGAAAATGCCATTAGTGAACGGATGGAAAAATTGGCAAAGTGTCATCTCACTGAAGACTTCACTGGCTATGTGGAACTCTACGGGTTATATGGATTGCCCATGAGATAAGGCTTAGACAGAAAATGGAATTGGAACACTAGAGAAAAAGTTAGTGTGACGTCACTTTGACGGCCACTTTCACAGACCGTGTAGTGTTACACGGACCGTTTACTAGTCCGTCCCACATCACTTAGACAAAAAAATGTTGCTGGCCAGCACACTCCCAGGTGCCACGGCCCGTACCCCTTCACACGAGCTGTACAAGGCAGTTGTGGCCCATGTCTTAGCTTCCAATGCCACCCACGTCTCGCCAAGCCTCCTAAAATACCTCCACACCCCTCCTCACGACCAGTGGTGAGTCTCTTGACCCGTGCCACTGGTCGTGGACCAAGACTTAGCCTCACCATGACATTTTCCAGCTCCAAACATTTCTCAAGACCCGTACAAGGCCACACTGCTCGTATGTGTACCCGTGGGGCTTTACTACATGGTAGAGTCTCACAAAAACAGTCATAACACCTTCATCCGACATCGAAATGAGATGAAACCAAGTGCATTGTGAAGCTAAATCAAAGAGCTTTCATTTGACATGTCATGGGCCACCCAGTTCCAAATGTGCCAAGATTTATGCTTGTTTATAATTGACCCTTGCATGAGCCATCACTCAAAACTCAAGTCTTAGAGAAGTCTTGGAATCATTTAGGTACTAGGAGTCTCCCATGAACCTAGTACACCCCAAACCTGTCCAAATGAGGCTTGAAACATGGATACATAAGAGCATAGAGTTTGGGGTGTCATAATATCTCCCCCTTGGGAACATTCGTCCCCGAATATCAAAGAAACGTACACAAGGAAAGTAGTCATAAAGACTTTAGCCCAAACATGAATGCAACAATGCATGTAAACATGATTTCCAAAGAAAGTTCAACATGTACATTGAGAATTGTCATAATCTTATTAACATGAACATGAAAGCATGCAATGACTTAAGGGCCAATACTTGAGACTTGGAATCATAAAAAGGACTTAACATGTCATCATAAGCTTGAATAGAATGAAAGAGATACAGGTATTGCTTCTCCATTCCCGCACCAGCTCCCCGAGAAACACATACGAATAGACGACTCTTCCAAAGGGCCTTAATGAACACCATATACACATTAATCAACCTTTCCACTCATCAATCCAACACCTCTAACGAGACCTCCTTCCAAGCCAACTTATCCTCCCCCTCACCCACAACTTCAAAGAGTTCTATAATACTAGAGTCACCAAAAAATCCCATCCACCTAGAAGCGTGAAGAACCGGGCGAACCATATCTACATCCATAGGGAAATCCCCAAACTTATGCAACCTTACCAACCTTCCTTTACACTCTATAAGGAATCATAATCCTCAACTCAAGTGTTAACCTTAAATTCACCTAACCCACTTCGTACCATAGCCACCATCTCCCTCTTGGGAGACAACCTCCACTATATCGTCTTCTCGCCCAAAACTTCCAACTCTAATAAGACGGAATCAAGGCCTCTCTTAAACTAGACTTCTTATCCCAAGTGGACCCGGAATCACCAAGGGCACTATACTACCATTCCCAACTTCCCTCAACCTACTTCCAACCTAGCCAACCGATGGACCCACTTGTTTCCTCTTTGCCACCATTATCCACATATGATAAGCTACCCATAGGATCCTTACTTATAGCACCAACCACAACGCTAGCCTTACCAAAAAAAAGAACTAAAGCACATTTATATCATAATCCTTAAAGAATTCTAACCACCTTCTGTTATATACAAAGAACACTTATCATCTTTTAGTAAACAACCTCTCATCCTCTAAGACTCGCAACACTACCCCCGATTAATTCATAAGCTCTACACAATTCAATACCTCATTACTAGAGACTGCCACAAACATACAAAGGTAGGGCCCTAAGACCATATTCTAGAGACCCATAAACATAGCCAATGTATACATTAACCAATCTAGATGAAGACACAACATGCGTGCAACTATTCCATCCCAAGTATAACACTACAAACCACCACACCAACTCTAACAAGTCACAAGGGAAAACCTAAAGCAAGATGAACATGGATCAACACTTATGGACTTTCTAGCATCATATACTGAACCAAGAGATAGACACCAAAGGCTCAAATCACAACTCAGGACAAACAAGAAGCGCACCAGCAACCAAAAGAATAATGAAACTCGGATTCATCAAAATCAAAACCTTCAACTTACCTTCTTTTGCCTTCCTTTTTGAAGTGGCATGATCAAGTAGAAGGACAAAGAACAACAATTGGGGGGGGAGACTTAACTCAACTCTATTGCACGACTTAGAATATGGAGAAGGTAATATTTCCTAAAATGTCTCATAGCCAACTACTCAGAGTCATGGAGCGTTTTACAACCATGAATAGGGCTCTAATCGACACAGTATGTTGGAATTCTAGGATCTATCAACCTAGTGCTCTAGCATATTTGTCACAACCCAAGCCTAGGACCTAGACGTGACCTGTGAATAGGGTTATTATACATCCTTAGCCGCGAAAGCAATGCGAAAGAATGTAAGAAACATAAATAAGGGGAATTGGGACTATAAGAGAGGCTCTTATTTAAATAGCTTGAATATCATAAGTAAATAAAAGCTCAGGAATAATATGTAACTTGCCTTATAAGACCTCTAACATAGGACTTAACAGGGGCCAAGATAAGCAACTAGACTCACCTTCATAGTAAAAGTAGACCAAAAAGAAGGATAGTCTTTAATACATAGCTTAAGAACGTAGATACTGTTCTCTCACATGAGGACTCACCAACTAGTGTGAATGGATACCACTAGCCACGTAGAGAAAGATGATGACCGAATGGAGCTCCGGTTCGTACATGGTAACATCATGTAGGCATAGAGTATGTGTTAGTACATTTGAATGTACTAAGTATGTAGGATGCAATGCGAAAAAAGATAGGCATCATAATCAAAATGCATAACAATAGGCAATATGCATAATATAACAATAATGTATGTATGATCAATGCTTATATAAAACATGCTTAAGTAACTCATACTTATATAGGATAACATATGTGTAGAAAGGACCAAGCTAGATTTCCAAAGTACAAATCCTTTGGTAGGTTGGTGATGATGCCGCCCCATCACCCAGGTGCAAACGTACAAACCTTTTGATAGGTTAGTGATGATGCCGCCCCATCACCCTGCTGCCAAAGTACAAACCCCTTGATAGGTTACCAAGGTACAAACCCCTTGATAGGTTAGAGGATGGCCACACCCTACCTCCCATAGTGATTGAGGCATACCCTTTAATTGGCTATGGTTAATCCAACACTATATAGAGAGATATCATACACATATGTTCCTTTTATCATCATTATAATATCATATACATACTCTTATTTCATCATCATACCATCATATACATACTCTTATTTCATCATCATATCATTATTGATAACATAAGACATGCTTTGGAACTTCAATTCCTCAAGAAACCATAACCAAACATTTTATCAAACACTTTGTGGGTGTACAATGGTGTATAAGACCGTGTAATTTAGATATGGAATCAAGCAGAAAAATTAGTGGTAAAACCTTTAATTAACACCTTACAACATTCTCAAGACATTCACATCAAATCCCCTCATCAATTCCAATATTAGCTCCAAGATTTGAAGCTCAAAACATACTAAAACAACCATACTTTCATGAACTAAAATCACTATGCAGTAAATTTCTTAATATAAAAGACCCACATATAAAATCATCTTTAAATAATGCAATATTAATTAAAACAGTTTTTAGGCACCATGGCTGGAAGGACCCAATGGCTCAACACCACATACCTTAGGTCTAAAGTTGCTTGGAATTGAGATTGGCAAGAGTGAAGACTTGGAAATGATCTTTGAATCCAATCTTGTTCTTGGGTTTCCTTGAAATTGAATTAGAGCTTGATGGAGGCTTATGAGAGAGTTGAGAGTTTGGAACCTTGTTTAGGACTTTTAGGAAGGTTAAGATAGCATTGGAAGTCTAAAAAGGGCATTAGAGTAATTTGCATTTACAAAAATGCCTTTAGTGAACGGATGGAAAAATTGGCAAATTGTCGTCTCACTGGAGACTTCACTGGCCATGTAGCACTCCAAGGGTCATGTGGAGTGCCCGTGAGTCAAGAGATAGACAGAAAAATGGAATTGGAACCCTTGAGAAAAAGTTAGCATTGATGTCACTTTGACGACCACTTTCACGGACCGTGTAGTGCTACAAGGACCATTAACTGGTCGATCCTACCTCACTTTGACAAGAAAATGTTGCAGGCCAGCACACTCCCAGGTGCCACGGCCCGTACCTTTTCACACGAGCCGTATAAGGAAGTCGAGGCCCATGCCTCAGCTTCCAATGCCACCCATGCCTCCTAAAACACCTCCACACCCCTCCTCACGACCCGTGGTGAGTCACATGACCCATGTCACTAGTCATAGTTAACCTCACTATGCTATTTTCTAGCCCCAAACATTTCCCATGACCCATACAAGGCCACACTGCCCGTATGGGTACCCGTGGGGCTTTACTGCATAGGAGGGTCTCACGAAAATGGTCATTGCTCCTTCATCAGTCATAGGAATGAGGTGAAACCAAGTGAGTTGGGAAGTTAATTCAAAGGGCTTTCATTTTACATATCATAGGCCACCAGTTCCAAATGTGCCAAATTTATGATTGTTTAAAGTTGACGCTTGCATGAACCATTACTCAAAATTCAAGTTTTAGAGAAGTCTTGGATTCGTTTAGGTACTAGGAGTCTCCCATGAACCTAATACACCCCAAACCTGGACAAATGAGGCTTGAAACATGGATACATTAGAGCAAAGAGTTACGGGGTGTCAGAATATCTCCCCCTTGGGAACATTCGTCCTCGAATGTCAAAGAAACGCACACAAGGAAAGTAGTTATGAAGACTCTATCCTAAACATGAATGCAACAATGCACATAAACGTGATTTCCAAGAAAAGTTCAACATGTATATTGAAACTTCTCTTAATCTTATTAATGTGAACATGAAAGAATGCAATGACCAAAGGGCCAATACTTGAGACTTGGAATCATAAAAATGACTTGACATGTCAGCATAAGCTTGAATAGAATGAAAGAGCTATAGGTATTACTTCTCCATGCCCGCACCAGCTTCCCAAGAAATGCATACGAATAGACGACTCTTTCGAAGGGGCTTAATGAATTCCATATCCGCATTAATCAACCTCTCCACTCATCAATCCAACACCTCTACCAGGACCTCCTTCCAAGAAAACTTATCCTCCCCCTCACCCACAACTTCAAAAGAGTTCTATAACACTAGAGTCACCAACAAATCACATCCACCTAGAAATAAGAAGAACAGGGCGAACCATACCGACATCCTTAGGCAAAACCCCAAACTTATGCACCCTTACCAACCTACCTCTACACTTTATAAGGAATCATAATCCTCAACTCAATTTTTAACCTTATTCACCTAATCCACTTGGTACCATAGCCACCATCTCCACCTTGGGAGACAACCTCCACTCTATCATCTCCTCACCCAAAACTTCCAATTCTAATAAGACAGAATCAAGTCCTTGCTTAAACTAGACTTCTTAACCCAAGAGGACCCAGAATCACCAGGGACACTATACTACTATTCCCAACTTCCCTCAACCTACTTCTAACCTAGATTATCGATGGACCCACTAGTCTCCTCTTTGCTACCATTATCCACATATGATAAGCTACCCATAAGCACCTTACTTAGAGCACCAGCCACAATGCTAGCCTTACCGAAAAAGAACTAAATCACGTTCATATCATAATGCTTAAAGAATTCTAACCACCTTCTGTTATCCACAAAGCACACTTATCATCTTTTAGTAATCAACCTCTTATTCTCAAAGACTCACAACACTACCCCCAAATAATTCACAAGCTCTACACAATTCAATACCTCATTACCAGAGACCACCACAAACATATAAAAGTAGGGCTTTAAGACCCTATTCTAGAGGCCCATAAACATAGCCAATGCATATATCAACCAATCTCTATGAGGACATAACATGCATGCAACTATTCTATCCCAAGTATAACACCACAAACCAGCACACTAACTCTAACAAGTCACAAGGAAAAACCTTATGCAAGATGTACCTGGATCACCACTTATGGACTTTCTAGCAACCATATACTCAACCAAGAGATAAACACCAAAGGTTCAAATCTCAACTCAGGACATATAAGAAGCTCACTAGCAACCAAAAGAATAATGAAAGAAATAATGAATCTCGGATCCATTAAAATAAAAATCTTCAACTTACCTTTCTTTGCCTTCTTCTTTGAAGAATTATGATCAACTAAAAAAGCAAAGAATAATCATTCGGGGGGGGGGGGAATTAACTCAGCTCTATAGCATGACTTAGAATATAAATAAGGGTAACATTTCCTAAAATATCTCATAGCCTCCTACTCATAGTCATGGTGCGCTTCACAACTATGAATAAGACTCTAATCGACGCGGTGTGTTGGACTCTGAGGATCTATCAACCTAATGGTCTAATACCATCTTTGTCGCGACCTAAGCCTAGGGCCTAGATGTGACTGTCGAATGGGGAACCCGAAGGAATCCCAAACAAGCCTTGTAGCATATCAGTACACATCCTTGGCTGTGGAAGCAATGCAAGTAACATAAATAAGGGGAATTGGGACTACGAGAGAGACTCATATTTAAATAGCTTGAATATCATAGGTAAATCAAAGCTCAATTATAATATATAACTTGCCTAATAACACCTCTAACATAGGACTTAATAGGGGCCAAGACAAGTAACTGGTTCACCTTCATTGTAAAAGTATACCAAAAAGAAGGATCGTCTTTAATACGCAGCTTAAGAACATAGATATTTCCCTCGCACATGATGACTCACTAACTAGCATGAATGGATACCACTAAACACGTGGAGGAAGATGATGACCAAATGGAGCTCCGGTTCGTACATGGTAACATCATGTTGGCATAGAGTATGTGTTAACACATTTGAATGTACTAAGTATGTAGCATGAATTGCAATAAGATATAGGCATCATAATCAAAATGCATAACAATAGGCAATATGCATAATATAACAATTTTGCATGTATGATCAATGCTTAAATATAACATGCTTAAGTAACTCATACTTATATAGGATAGCATATATGTAGAAATGACCAAGCTAGATTTCCAAAGTACAAACCTATTGGTAGGTTGGTGATGATGCCACTCCATTACCTAGGTGCCAAGGTACAAACCCCTTGCTATGTTACCAAGGTACAAACCCCTTAATAGGTTTGTGATGATGCCACCCATCTCCCTGGTGCCAAGGTACAAACCCCTTGATAGGTTAGAGGATGATCACACTCTACCAAGTGATTGAGGTATACCCCTCAATTAGCTATGGTTAATCCAACACTATATAGAGAGATATCATACACATACTTTCTTTTTATCATCATCATAACATCATATACATACTATTCCTTCGTTATTATAACATCATATAAATACTCTTCTTTCATCATCATAACATCATTCATAACATAAGACACGCTTTGAACCTTCAATTCCTTAAGAAACCATAGCATGACATTTTATCAAAAACTTTGCAGGTTTACAATGGGGGTATAAGACCATGCAATTTAGAGATGAAATCATGTAAGAAAATTAGTAGTAAAACCTTTAATTAACACCTTACAACACTCCCAAGACATTCACATCAAATCCCCTCATCAATTCCAACATTAGCTCCAAGATTTAAAGCTCAAAACATGCTAAAACGACCATACTTTCATGAACTAAAATCACTGTGCAGTAAATTTCTCAATATAAAAGACCCACATGTAAAATAAACTTTAAATCATGAAATATTGATTAAAAGAGGCTTTAGGCACCATAGGTGGAAGAATATATTGGTTCAACAACATATACTTTAGGTCTAGAGTTGCTTGGAATTGAGTTTGAGAAGAATGGAGACTTGGAAATGATTTTTGAATCCAATCTTGTTCTTGGGTTTCCTTGAAATTGAATTGGAGCTTTATGGAGGCTTTTTAGAGAGTGAAGAGTGTGTTTGAGATGAGAATAATGAGTTATATCCTTTGGAACCTTGTTTAGGTCTTTTAGGAAAATTAAGATAGCATTGGAAGTCTAAAAAGGGCATTAGAGTAATTAGCATTTACGAAAATGCCATTAGTGAATGGATGGAAAAATTTGGCAATGTGTCATCTCACTAGAGACTTCACTGGCCGTGTGGCCCTCCAAGGGTCATGTGGAGTGCCTGTGAGACAAGAATTAGACAGAAAAATGGAATTGTAACCCTTGAGAAGAAGTTAGCATTGATGTCACTTTGACGGCCACTTTCACAGACCGTGTAGTGTTACACAGACCGTTTACTGGTCCTTCCCACCTCACTTAGACAAAAAGATGTTAAAATATAGCAAATTCCCAGGTGCCACAGCCCTTACCCCTTCACATGAGCAGTACAAGGTATTCATGGCCCATGCCTTAGCTTCCAATGCCACCCCCTCCTAGCCAAACCTCCTAAAACACCTCCACAGCCCTTCTCACGACTAGTGGTGAGTCATATGACCCGTGCCATTGGTCGTGGAGTAATACATAGCCTCACCATGTCATTTTCCAGCCCCAAATATTTCTCGCCATTCGTACAAGGCCACAATGCCCGTATAGGTGTCCGTGGGGCTTCACTACATGGGAGGGTCTCACGAAAATGGTCATAACTCTAGTATCTGACATAGGAATGAGGTGAAACCAAGCATATTGCAAAGCTAACTCAAAGGGCTTTCATTTGACATGTCGTGGGCCACCCAATTCCAAATGTTCCTAGAGTTATGCTTGTTAAAGTTTACCTTAGCATGAACCATCACTCAACACTCAACTCTTAGAGAAGTCTTGGACTCGTTTAGGTACTAGGAGTCTCCCATGAACCTAATACACCCCAAACCTGACCAAATGAGGCTTGAAACATGGATACATAAGTGCATAGAGTTATGGGGTCAGAAGTAAATGGACAAAATGGTGTATTTTATAATATGATGCCAGTGGATGAATATAATATGCTTGTACAACATGGTCAGATTAGATTTGAACCTGATAGGAATCAACATGACACCTTTCAACATGATAGATTTCATGAAATGATAAATAATGCTTTCAAAGTTCAAAGGGGGATAAAACGTGACCAATTCTTTAATGAAGCTCCTAATGAAGAAGCTAGACGTTTCTATGCAGAATTACAAGAGACTGGCTATCCATTATGTGAGGGGAGTTTGCATTCCCAATTTTTTGTAGTAGTTAGATTAATGAATATTAAATCAGATTAGAATGTTCCTAATGCGTCTATGGACACTATAGTTAATCTCTTAGGTGAGTTGGTTAATCTTGAGTTTAATATACCTAGGAACTTCTATCAAGCAAAGAAACTTGTTTCCAAATTAGGATTATCACATCATATAATTGATTATTGTGTTAATGCGGTAATGCTCGTTATTAGAGGAGTCTGGCTGGAAAGATGATTCCAATTAAGACGATGCAGTATTTACCTCTTATTTCTAGACTAAAGAGGTTGCATGCATCGATGAGGTCTGCCATACATATGAGATGGCATCATGAATATAGAAGGCCACCGGTGTCTTGTCTCGTCTATTTGATGGGAAAGCATGGAGGCATTTTGATAATGTGTACCTCGACTTTGTTGGAGAGTGTAGAAATGTTAGATTTGGGTTATGTGTAGATGGTTTCACACCATTCTCTAATTCTGCCACGCCTTATTCTTGTTGGCCAGTATTTTTTACTCCATATAATCTTTCTCCTGAAATGTGCGTGACAAGTCCATTTATATTTTTAAGTTGTGTTATTTCGGGTCCCCGCAATCCAAAAAGTTTAATTGACATCTATCTACAACCATTGATAGATGGGCTTAAACAACTATGGTTCGAAGGTGTAGTGACGTAAGGCATATCAATAAGCAGAATTTTGTTATGTGTCCTTGTTTAATGTGGACTTTTAACTATTTTCTTGTATATGGTATGTTGTCTAGAATTCTTGTCTTGATATTTTATCAAACACTTGGTAGGCACATAAGGACATATGCTCTAAATCGTGCAAATTCTAGTGTATGGATCATGAAATAGTAAGATCAATGCATTTCAAAATCATTAAAATCAACCCATCAATATCATAGAAAAACCCCATCTTGGGTATTATGAATTTCCCATCAAAACATCACAATAATTCATAGTTTTCATAGCTTGAATCATGCATAATCTCAGTAGACATAGATCAATTCATGGGATAAACTTGAAAATAGATATTCATGCATAATCAATTGATACTTGATAAAACCTTAACATAATTTAGCTCATAATTCAAAATAAAAGATACACACATATAATACAACTCGAAAACATACAATTTTCATAAAATAGGAAGGTTGGACTCCATAGGTGAAAGGACCGAATAGATGAAATCCACATACCGTAAACTTTGGTATCATTGTAAGGATGTTGGGACTCAAGGATTCAATTCCAGCCAGACTCAAAGATTTTTGGACTCAAGGACTGAAGTCTTGAGATGAGCTTGAAGGAAACTTGAGGCTTGGATTGAATCCTTGAGTCTAAAAATTGAGTTGAAATCCTTAGATTTGAATTAGAAAATTGATGGAGTCTTAGAGAGGTTTTAGAGAGGGTTTTTGAGTGATTAAGAGTTGAAACAAATGACTAAGTATGGGAGATTTCATATTTCAATAGGTATGGGGCTATGAATCTAATGCCCTTGGCCAAAATAGAAAATCAAGGAAAAAACTAACACTGATCCGCGTCCTTGGCACGACGCGAACCCATCATGGACCACCACTATTTTCCAAAAAGTTAGCAAAATTTATTTTTGCTATGAGTCCTCTACAGTCTAGGTTATACCCATTTTCCACTTAATTTCACCCCCTTATTGAGAATATGAAGTCAAATTTTCAAAATCACGCAAAGATTTTGAGACATATGGAAATTACGATTATGGGGCTTTTCGAAGCACACACAGGGCATTTCAATATCTCCCTCTATTGAATATTCATCCACGAATGTCAAAGAAACATCCATGAGAGAAGTAATCATGAAGATTTCAGCTCAACATGAATGCAATAAATGCACTTAAAGATCATTATCAAAAATTTCAACATGAATGTCAAAAATCACCATATATTTGTTATCATAAACACGAATGCATGCAATATGACATGAGGGCTGAAACTTAAGACTTGAAATCATAGATGGAACTTAATTTATTATGTTAGGTTTGAATAGAGTGAAAGAGGTACAGGCATCGCTTCCTTATGTCTGCTTTCATCTTTACAAGTGGCACCTTTAATTTGTTGATTTCTCCAAAGGATCTTGATGGATGCTACATCTTTGTTCCCAACTTTTACTAGTCTATCCGATATCTCAATCGTGGACCTCCTCTGATAGCATCATATGAAGGTCTACTCCGTTGAAGGACAAGGATGAAAAGGATAAAGCTTTAGAATATCAAAGGAGGCCCACAACAAGATCTCAAACCAAGGAGTTTAATGATAAGCTCAATGGGCTTCAATTGCTGATCCAAGTGTGTCTTGTTGGGGAAGAAGAGCTAAAGCCCAAGAATGATGAATTGTCCAAATGGTAAAATTATTTAATGGTCTAAATTCAAGTCCAAGATGAATAATTTCACTGTTAAATTTCATGCATATAAGGTGAAGAAGAGTCCAAGAATCAGCCACAACAAAGGTTACTTTCTGCTAAGTTTGCAGAGAAGACTAGTCAAACTTTCCAAATTTGTCAAGATTCTTTTCCTAGTTAGGTTTTACCTTATTTACTTTTTTATATATAAGTTATTTATTTTTTCCTTGTTCTATTTAAGGTATCCTACTACCATTTAATGCTTTCCTAGAACATCTAGGTCTATTCCTAGTTAAGGTAACTTTCTTTTCTTTCTAAAGTAGGATTTACCTTGTAATTTTTCTTTCTAGGATTTAGATACTCCTTAGTCCTAACCTAAGGAGCCCTGGACATCCAAGGATCCTATAATATATATAAGAGTCTTTTTTTTCTTTCATTAAAGATAATTAGGTTGATATTAATAATATTTAAGAGAGTTCTATTGAACCTTTGTGACTTGTTCATTGATAATTTATCTTTAAACCTTTACTAGTTCATAGTTTGAGGTATAAAGTACTCACTTCTTGTGATATATTTGATTCTTTTCGGTATTCTTTAAAAAGTGATTTGTTTACATACTAATTATTATCTTTAGTTACTCTTAAAATGGTCAAAATCCAAATCTGGTCAAGATCCAAATCTAACATTTTGATTCATTTTTTCAAGTAAAGACGTTAGATTTCTTCCATAAATCTTTATGTGTTGTTACCTGGATCTTGTCAAGGCCTTATAATATTAATTCCTTCGGAATTATTACATCTTTCCTTTGAATTCTTTAATTAGTTTTTTCTCTTTTTTTTTTGTTGTTGCTTCCACATTCTAGTATTCTGTCCATATTTGTATTGTTTCTACTCTCAATCCTATCAAGTGTTATCAGCGCGGTTCTATCAAGATTCCGTTTTTGGTAAATCTTGTGATTTCTTAAATATAAAGAGCAAAAAAAAGTTAAAAAAAGGGAATTAAGAAGAGGGGATTCTTAATCTTTAAGGATAAAAGGAATTCTTTTTCTTATACTTATATAATTCTAACAAGTTCCTTTTTATTCGTGTTCTGTTTCAAATAAATCCTACTTTTTCTAGGACTAGTTCTTTACTTTATTTTGTGCACCCAAAATCTATACTTTATTACTAAGAACTCGATACTTGTTTGGGTTTAATTATAAATCTACAAAGTACTCTTGTTCAAAAGTTATTTTAAGGGAAAAAGGCAAGTGTGAGTGAGTTTAAAAGAGGGTAAATGTCATGCCCAAAGCCCCGTTAGGGCGTACTGGCACCCATTGCCAATAAGGCCTGGGAGAACAAACCTGTATCTACGCGCTCTCTATACATATTATAAGAGATTTCTATATTTAACATGCCTTTAAGAAAGTAAACAGTAATAACAAGCCAAAAGGAAATGTATATGGCTAGGTCGTTGGGGCCATGGTGTCTAAAGTACGAGACATGATGACACTTTAATTTAAATAGTCTACAAAGCCTCTAGATAAGGAAAAGTATCTAATAAGGTTCAGGACAGGCCCTGCCTCGACTAACTATACAATACAAAAATATAAGCTCTAGACACAAAGCTCCGAAGTAACCTGGATCTTGGTAAAAGCAGTTGGATGTCCTGTACTCCTATTGGGGAGATCTACTAGCACCTATACCTGTAGCATGAAATTCAGGTCCTCCGTAAGGGACATCAGTACGAGATAATGTACTGAATATATAAGGCAGGAAATACTATATATGAAGTAACAACTCAAATGAAACTATACACTGGTGTAGGATAAGAGACCACCCTTAGTTGTACTCTGGGATCATGTACTTTATGTTCTTTTTAATACTTTACCTTTACTGTACAATATGTGTACAGTATGTAATACAAATGACAAGCTAATTAGTGGTAAATCTACATTGGGATCGGCCCTGGCTAGGCTTTTCCTTTAAATCTATATCAGGATCGTCCCAGGCTAGGCTAACCCCCCGTGATAGGATTCACCCTGGCTAGGTGATTCTTCCACCACTCGGGTTACCACCCATCAACAAGCAATATAATTTATCTTTCAATTACCTTTGGGATGATTCTTTTGGTGGTCATAATATTGGAACTGAAGGATTGTAGATACAACATATGAAATGTAAATTATCACAAAATACAACACCATAACAAAAGGAGTAGTTTAAACAAATAATGAAATGCATTGGAGGTAGAACAACACATGAACTTTTAGTAGAACGAACTCGTGTATCTTGGTATCCAAGTATGTATGCAGATTTAATGGTTACTATGTATGGGAGCATATGAACATGTGAAAGAGTGGAGACATGGCTGGTTGTTATGTCGAAGTTGATAAGAGCCTCTATGTACCAAGGAAGAACCTAGGTTTCTTGCCAATTAATACGAAATCGAGTAGACTCACATACCTCATTGTATGACCTCGTTACTATCTTGGAGTGACTGCTTTTTCCCTTAAATATTTATCTATAATATATTAGGCAATAAGACTAGTATTAGCAGCAAAGAAACATTTCTTGATAGCCCAATATCATAAAAACTCTCACCCGGGCAGCAAGCTTTTGATTAGGGACGCAAGGGCATTTCTTTAACCTTTTCACTTATAATAGAAACCGTTCTTATGTACATGTCATATACATCTTGTTTCAGGCCCTTAAAAGTCTTACAATAGCCAATAATGCAGTACACATAACAATTCTACGCAACATACAAACAGGTGGCATAACGTTACATCCCTTCGCCATATTTCGACGTCAACAATCCCAAACATGTTTCGACTTTACCCAAACTGTATCCAATGTTTTTTACACATAAAACTAGTATTAAAATTGTCCACAAATATTCCCAAATCAGTTGAAGTTCATGGAACAACAAATTACAATTATCAGTTTCTAAATTTCTTTTAAGAGTACAATTACAACGTCGTACAACAACTCATCTTTGGGGATTGTAAAAGTGCTGTAGCAGCTTAGCTACATCACTAATACACTATACCTTGTTAAAAACATAAGTCTTACTTTATAAATCAGCCAACTAAGAAGAGAAAATCCTCATAAATAACAATAAAAGTTCAAAACAATCCTTAGGACATATGTTGTCCAAATTTCCCGCACAAACATACTAGCATATACTTCTTATTTTTCATGGGATAAGTATAACAAATACATGGATATTTCCACTTACCTTGTCCTTTAAGATTTCGATCTCCTTCAAGAACCCTAAAGGGTTGTGTAGGCTACCTTGTGAAGTGGAATAAAGAGAGAAAAGGAGGCTTTAGGAAAGCTAAAAATTGCTCCAAAGTAAAATGATTTAAGGTGCTGCTTTTGAGCCCTTATAAAGGCTCTCTTTGTCTAACTTTATTTATAATGTTTGTCCACATATTAACACTTATTAATAGCCTTGTGATGCAGCAGCTTGGCCCTTACACTTGGGCCTAAATGGGTCTCATAGTTGATGGTCCTTGGCTACCCATTTTCCAAATTCCTCTTAGTTAATTTTGGGCCTAAATAGTAAATCTGGTTGTGATGTACTTAGGCCCTTTTTACATCCTTCTTGGACTGAAAATAAGATCCATTTATGATGCTAAAACATGGGCTAAAGTTACACCCTTAACGTGGACTTTATTCATAATCGGACTTGGACAAACTCGACGTCGGGCCTCATCTCCATTTAGCTAACAAACTTAAGCTAAGCAAGTAGGTGACTCACCTGCTAGCTTTCTAAGTCCTACAAGCACCTCAATTCTATCACTTTGTTTAGGGATGTGATTTCCTCAATTTGACTCAAAACTTATTTACGCTTGACCCTCTTCAGCGTTAGACATACATAACGCCCTTTAATTGGAGATTCAAGCACTTTTAAAAATTGACGCTAGTTTGAAAAGTCATTTCATATTTCATTTGTATAGTACTAGTATTGTAAGATATGGGGTGTTACAATCGGATTGGGAAAGGATCTTAGGCCATTGTTCTTTTAGTGAAGTCCACTTTTGCCTAAATGACCAACCAAATGTGATAGTTGATCCCTTGTTCCAATTATTTGAACTTCTCATGTACCTGTTCTTTCTTGACACCTAGCTAGCTTAGCTTTATTTTATGTAATACCTTGATATTAGCCTTGGTATATCCTTGAACATGTGAGTCTTGATTGAGGCTAAAATCCTAAGTTGAGGGTGGTTACAAATAGTGACCCTGATTTGGGGAATAGATATTATGTGCTTCACTTTAAGCTAAAAGCCTAAGTTGAGGGTGGCCTTTATTGTGGTAAAGTAGTGAAAATAAAGTGTTTAGTTGGGAAAGAAAGAAATAAAGAAATGAAAAAGTCATGTGCCGGGTGAGAAAAAGAAAAGAAAAGTTGTCTTGGATTGAAGAGAATAGCAAAAAATGAGTTCAGAAATAAGGCATAGCTGAAAAAAAGAAAGAAAGCACTAGGGCCATGTTTGAAAAGGAAGAATAAGGGCATATTTACTGAAAATGGTTGAGTTATGGAGAAAGAGTGTTGATAAACATGGTTCAAGCATAGGTTTTAGTCACTTCTTGCCTAAGATGACATACCAAAGCCTAATAAGCCTACTTTATAAGCCATTAAGTCCTAAAGTGATTCGAATTCACTTTGTCATTAGTCCAGAGTTGAGTATAAAGGCAAGTCTATTGTGTTAGTTATTTTTCATGAATTTCATTTGTGAGAGTGAGAATGCTTGCACAGTCCCTGAATTTTAAATACACTTTGACTGAGAAAGAGGGGCTTCTTTTCTGTGAGAGCATTTGCACTACATGATTAGCATATGACTAACTCTATGATTGTGGATTGTTGATACTCCTTTACTTATAATAGTGGATTGTCGGATATATCTTGGTGTTTTAATCTTCTTAGTAGCTTTACAATTAGGTTTTGAAAATGAAAGCTGGGACTTGAATGGGAGTTAAATGATGTATATGCCATTAGAGTAGCTACTATGTGTTTTCTTATTTTCTTCTTAGATTGAGTTGTGTCTTGAGGACCAACAACAGTTCTAAGTTGAAGGTGTTGATGTGTTGTCAAAATACAACACATTTGGTGCCTAAAACAAGGGATTTTGCGAGTTCTTAATGCAAATTTTTATGATTTTTATGTGTTTTCATGTTGTTATTGTAGACAAGATAGGTTGGCATGATTTTGGAAGAAAATTGAAGAGTTTTGCTAAAGTGCAGGATATACGAGCTCTCCTATGAATTGTAGCCTATGCTATGCGTCGTAGGATGATCTTGTGGCAAGAAACAATGAGCAAAATCAGAAATCTGCCAAGTGTAGGTCAGCCATATGAGGACACTGTATGAGTTGTACATCTCACTACGACTTGTATAAGTGGGGTCATAGCAAGAAAGAAAGAGCTAAAAGATTGGACCAAGAGTTGAAGGCTTACACTACGAGAGGAACATACCAGTCGTAAACCAAGCAACAACTCATAACAGTGGGTCATAATAGTCAAGTATAAAAGATCAAGTGTTGACTACGAAACCCCAATTATGGCTCATAGGTCACCCTACAAGTTGTATCTGCATGATGTACTTGCTGCCAGCAGTTTATTTATT